>JAMKQA010015971.1:0-15530 GCA_024699735.1 Posidonia australis
AGCCCTTGCTATATTAGACCCTTCAGGATTGTCAAGAGGGTCGAGGAAGTTGCCTATCAGTTGGACTTGCTTCCAGAGTTCTCGGGCGTGCACAGAGTGTTCCACGTCTCGATGTTAAGGAAGTGTTTGACTGCTGCATCCCAAGTGATTCCAGTTCAGCCGGATGGGCTGCGAGAAGATTTGACCATGGTGGAGGATGCTGTGCAGATCCTTGATAGAAAGGAACAGATCCTCAGGAACAAGGTGATTCCTCTTGTGCTAGTTCAATGACAGCATCATGGTGTTGAGGAAGCTACTTGGGAGCGGGAGGCGGACATGCTATCCCAGTACCCCCATTTGTTTGATCAGTGAATTTCGAGGACGAAATTCTTTTAAGGGGGGTATGATGTAACATTTGTGCTTGGCTTTTCCATTTAATATGAACCATGGAATTTCTTGTAATTATTGGTGTGTGGTTTATTAATGGTAAATCCAAATTGTGTTTGTTGGCTGTGGTCTCTCCCTATGTTTTATGCTCCTGATTCACCCTTGCGGGGTGGCTTTTTGGCTTATGGGTCTGTTTGTGCTATTGGGACCCAAGTTTGGGGGTGAGATCCATTTGAGGTTGGACCTGGTCAAAGGAGCCCAACCCCCATGTGACTTGAGCCACCCGTTCTTCCCCGTGACCCGCATCCTCTTCTCCCGATCTCACGAAGCCTAGTGGGGAAGAAGGCTACTCGTTCTGCCCCTTCCGTCCAGAGATATGCCTAGCTGGTGGATGTTGGTGGGATTCCGGGATGGCAGGCGCGTCGGGGGTGTTAAGAGGAGGCGCAGTGGCTGTGTTGGGGAACGGCAAGCCGTGGGAAGGAGAGCGTGGGGTGAGTTGCGTGCAAGAGGAGCTTCGTGCCCAGAGGAGGTTGTGTGAGCTGAGGAGAGCTTGCATCATGCCTCGCCGGAGCACGTCGAGCACCCGTGGAGCTCACCGGTGCCAGGTACACGTTCCTCCTCCTGTTTCTTTTCCTTGGTTGAGGCATGTTGGGTTAAAGGGGAAAATCATGGATAATGATGTTATAATCATGCAAAAATGAGGAAAATGTTGGGAATGAGAAGAATAATGGGGTTATGTTGATATCATGTTGATTCGTGGGTGTTTTGTAAGGTTTTCGTGGCTATTCTTGATGCATGCTACAGTGTTTGTGTTTGGGCTTCATGTCTTTGTGATTTTCGATAGAACAACATGCTTAGTGGTTTTATGATCGGATTGAGGGGTTTTGAAGTAAACTTGGAGGTCTACACCCTATTTTTATTGGTAATTTTTGTGGCATGATTGAGGGGTCCGATCCTTACTCCCACCTTGGGGAGAAAGGGGTGACGGTGACCTGGGGAGTTTTCTGCAACTACAGAAAACGGTATGCCGAATTGGATTCGGCATACAGAAATACTCCCAAGTGGTGCCCTGTGTCGTGGATTCGGACGACCGAAGAAAATCGGTAGACCGATCTGACAGGGGACTGATAAACCTGTACCGAAACAGAATTCGGTATGCCGAATCAGGACCCTGAGCTATTTTGGATAATGCTTAGAAAAATGATGATAAATATGGATGAATACATGATCAATGTATTAAATGCATGGAAATGAGTTGTAAGATGATGCATGCAAATATGTTGTTTTTAATGATGTTTTCCATGAGATACTAAAACATGGCTTATGTGTATGAATATAGACCCATGTAAGGGGTGATTGCATGGTACAAAGACCATGAAAGAATATGTGGGTTTAAAAACTACAGGTAATGATTTGATGCATAATGTATGTGATTTGCAAAGAGTTTTATAAATGAAAAATGGTTTCGATAAATGTTTTGAAAAGAGAAATTGCATATGATTTTAAAGAGATTGATGGAAATTGTAGAAACCACAATGGAACCAAGACTTGCCGACGAGGTAGTGAGACCTCTAGAGATGTCGGGGACGTGTCCTTGGTTGTGGTTGCCGAGTTTGCGGTCCGAGGAAGGAGCCTCGAGATTGTGATGGTACTGTAGGACCCGGGGTATGAGAGACCCGGACTACCCTCAGTGTCGGTGCTGGATGGGTCTGGGGTTAGAGTCCCCAGGAGCACGGGCACCAGGGCGTCCCTAGGACGCACTCCGTGCTTGTACCAGTGAGGGTACATTTTGAGGCTGCGGCCGGGACGGTTGAACTCCAGCGTGGGGTGGTTCACCGCAGCACTGCAGTGTAGGTGTGGTGACATGGAATCCTCACCAGCTGCTTGTAGCCAGGTCGATCGCCTATGGCCAGGGTGATGTGACCAATTTTGGAATGGAAAAGTGTGGATTTGTGTGTGGAATAGTTCCTAGCCCGGATTTGTGATAATTAGTTGTATTAATGGTTTTGAATGATGTTTTGGGCTAAGAAACTTGATGAAGTGATTTACTTCTCCTGTGTTGAATATAAAGATTTATGAACGAGCATGGGGTTTTGAAAGAAAAGAAAAGAAAGTTTGAAATGCCATTGTTTTCCAAGTTTTTTTTCTATTTGAATATGTAGTTTTGGAAATGGTAGTTTTCTGACAATGGTTTTCATGGGTTTTAGCATTGTTTTTGGGGCGCGTACTGGGTGACATTCCTGTCACTCACGCGTGTTTTCCTTGTCCCCTTTGTTTCAGGTGCTCAGATGTAGGAGCAGTCTAGTCTGGTGTATCTTTTCGAGCCATGTTTGCCGCACACAAGTCTGGGTGTTTAGCTTTAATTATTTTATTCTGTCATTTAGATTCTTTTAGCTGTACTTGGGTAGTTCTTGTACTGTTATGTAACACTTGGGGTGCTACATATTCATTTTGTGACGAGGGTCCAAGATAGACACTTGTAACAAAACCATGCTTATAATATCCTAATACATATCAAATTTTACCTTCATTCAGTTACCTATTAAAGAAATAAAAAAAACAGTACTTTGACAAAAATCCTTCAGCATTATATGTATAGCATAAATGTCTGAAAAAAAATATGTAGAATGATATAACGAGTCAGAAAACTTATTAGTGACATTATAGAAGTAATGTAAGCAATCACAAACAATTTTAGCATGTTCCCATTCCTCTACATTAGGTGCAAACTTGTAAGAACTATCAACCATTGCCAAACAAAAAAAAACTTCCTTGAATTCTAGAATAGTTTGCAACATAAGGAAGGTGAAGTTTCATCTTATCAAAGCATCTAAATTGACGGATATTTTTTGAGGCCTTTACTTGACTAACTACTTAGAAAGTCTGCAATTTTATTGTGGAAGACTTAACATACTTCACACTTTCACGCACCTTTGTTGTGACCTTATTATAATCTCAATTCCTTATTGAACAATCAAATTCAGAATGTATGCATAACATCTATCTTTTACTTTTTCAAAGTCCATTGAAGTCATTGATGTTGCATGTCTTTTGGTAAACATAAAAATTATTTTTTTTCTTATTGTCCTTAAATATATCCATGGCCTTAATATATCATAAGCATCAGATTCTACAAAAGAGAAAAGAACTTCAAAATACTTCATTGACATCAATTTGTTTGTCATTGGCATCTAGAATGGTTTCTTGTGTCTCTACATTAGGGCGTGGCCTTTTACTACGTCAAATAGAAGAAGATATGGTTGATCTACTAAAAGGATGTTTGTTCTTTACTTTGTACTCTTTCTCATGATTCAAATCTTCTTGAATGTTTTTATTATCGTTAGTACCTTTATTCAAGATTGGATAGAACTTGCACTGGTTGTCATACTACTAGAACATATTGTTTGAAGTTGTGCATCATTAAGGCAACTCTTTCTTTTACATTGTGTTATGTGAAGATGTTTGTATAATAAAAAAAGCATGTTTTTAAATAAAGAAATAAAAAGGAAAAAAGGAAACAATATTAATAATAAAATTTTAATAAAACTTAGAGAACTAACTTCTACAAATGCATTTCAAGTTTTGAGATCTATTTTAGTAACTCATTTATAAATTCTAGACTTAATTTACTTTCACTTTTTATGATCGAGTAATTCTGATACCATATTTTTCATGTTTTTATATGATTTTTCAAATATATTTTTGTATTATTTCATTTGTCCGCTCATTGAATTTCTTTATTACTTCTACAAACTTCTCTATCTTGATCTTCCCATTTTCTACTTTTTCAAAATCATTGATAAGTACATCACATAATATATGAAGCACTATATTGTTGTATTTTCTATTCTATATAAAGGAATAACTCTTTGTCATTTTTTCTTCAAATGCACCATTTCCCTTGTCACTTCTGGTCATTACAATACACATAATAACATATCAATTAAAATTAAACCTTAATTATATCAATTGACAAACAAGACTCCACTCCTGCATATAAACCATTGATAAACAATTAACAAATAAGATATACACAAATTTTCGGCTGCAGATTCCCCTCCAACCATCAAAACCTGCAGATTTCATCACATGAATTTTATGATTAAAATTGATCCTGAAACATTCTATTTTCCTTTGGTCAATATTGATTGACATCTTAGCATGCTCAAGCAGATTAAAAAGGGAAATTTGACGAGCTGGTTGAGGACAAGGGTGTAAAGATTTTGATTGATCCCAAAACTCTCATGCATATTGTTGGGACGAAAATGGATTTTGTGGATGATACACTGAAGTAGGCATCTTCTGATGATCTTTAACATAGTTGTTCCATCTTTTTTGTGTTTTTTCCCTTGATCTCTGTTTTTCTTTAGCAGTTCGGTCATATACTTCTTGATAAAATGATTCTTTGATCTTCACATTGATACATGCAGGTCTGAGTTTGTTTTTGTAAACCCCAACTCGAAAGGGGAGTGTGGATGTGGAGAATCCTTTATGACGACTGGCATCTCAAAATCTTCTACATCAGGTGGTAGCAAAGATTCATAGAATCTACACTTCTGGACTTTCAAAAACTATAAGCTGCAATTGAAAATACCCCATAGGAGACAAGGAGATGAGAATAATAATTCTCTGAAGGTCACTGAGACTATACTGCAGTTGAAGGACTTACAGTGACTCAACCATTGAGTTTTTTTTTCCTTGGAAAAGTCAGATTGCCTAAAACCTTCAGAAGAATAATATGTGGAGTTGATTGAGTATATGCTGCTGCTGGAATACATGAATAATTTACTCATTTGTCTCTTTTATTTAGAACAGTGAACCTGCTTAAATTTTCAGAAACATGTATATAATTTTGTGTCTATTGTCACTGCTCGGTAAAGAATCTATGTATCTTTGATGAATTGAGAAAGTTTCTCCTGTGGCTGTTAATTATCAACCAGCAAGGGGATACATAAATTCTTTCCGTCGTTGAAACTTGTGAGATATGTACCATACGCTTGTTTAGAACTTTCTTTTGATCGTGTAAGATGGTGGTTTTGAGAAGGTCAACTATCAGAACACATGATAGATCACTGTACTTCTTAAAAGATCTCATCAACTTAAGAATTGAGATTTAAAAATGTGAACAAAGCAAACTTCGACCTTCTTTTCCATGGCAAGACATTTCTTATACTTCTCTTTAGCTCTTGGTATTCCGGGCACTTCCACTTAAACGAGCTTATTTTTTTGTTAAACAAAAGAACTCAACCTGAAGTTAAAACATGTAATTTGTTTTCTTAATAACAATTGCAAAGGAAAGGTATGTTTATTTATGTTCCTAATCCAATGTGATTTTGTCCCTTTTTTGAGACCACACAAGTTTAGAATTTTGGCGCCGTCATTGTATTTGTCCGCGCCATCGCTTGAATTCCTCGGCCATCTTCTCTCCCACCTTCTTGGCAGCCCAACGCCCTCAGGAAAGCTCGGAAACTCCACGCCATCATCTTCGGGACCTCCACCGCTACCTCTCCACCTTTCCTCAACGACAATCTCATCACCCTCTATGCTACATCCGGCTCCATTACGGACGCACTCAACGTGTTCGACACAATGCCCACGAGAAACCTCGTGTCGTACACTGCCGCCATCTCTGCCTGCTCCGGAGTGCATTTGTACGCTGCTACTGCGGTTCTTCCCGGAGATGGTTTCTCTTGGCTTGAGGCCAAATGGGTTGGCTCTTGCTAGCCTCCTTGACGCGTCGTTGTCTGTGAGGGACGTGGTGGTTGGTTCGGTGATTCACTCGTTGGTCGTGAAAGATGGGTTCGTGAATGATGGAGCAGTGCAGACGGCGTTGCTTAGCTTGTACGGTGATTTTGGTGAAGCGGTGTATGCGAATAGGGTGTTGGATGAGATGGGTGAGAGGGATGTAATCGCCTGGAATTCTATAATTCTTGGGAATTTGAAGAACAATGGTTTGGTGAAAGGTTTACGACGTTTTTCATGTATGATGAGGAACGGTTTGCTTCCGTCCGAATTCGCGTTTTCCATGGTCTTGAGTGCTTGTAGACGATTGGGGGACCAATGTGGTGGGTAAATTATCCATGCTTTAATAACGAAATTGTGTTTCTTGGTTGACGTTATTCGTTGCATGGCATATTCGTTGCTAGAGGTAACAGTCATGGGAGGTGGAAAGTCAGCAGCTTGCAGCCTGCGAAATGGCTGAGCGTCTGGGATGTGCATCGGGTATGTGCGTCTGGCATGTGCGCCTACTATGTGTGCCAGATAGGTGTGCTAGGGAGGTGTGTTAGCTAGGTGTGTCAGGGAGGTGTGCTAGCTAGATGTGCCAGTAAGTGTGCTAGCTAGGTGCTCCCTCCTACCTATCGGGAGTTCTAGTTGGGTTGCGGGCTTGCTATGGGCTTAGGATTGGTTCAAGGGTTAGCCACATTCAAAGCAACAACTGGAAAGCTCATCCATAGGTCACCTCAAAATCGAGGTGTCTACAGATGTCCCTCCCTGAGCGAGGTCGAGGGACGAAGGGAACCAAGACCGATGCTCAAGGTTGACAAGATACTCCCATTTTGATGTTACAAAAGGATGGTGTTTGCTGTAGGCAGTAGGTCACTTATTCGGCGGATGAACCGAAAGTCATGATTTTTTGCCAAATGCAAATGCAAATGCATGCAACTACTGATCTAAATGCTGGGGATGTAATGTTAATGCGAGATGCCAATGCAAGAGCCGATGCTGAAGGTCGATGCGAAACTAATGCTGAAAACACAAAGCAGAGATAAAGAGAACCCTACTAGCAGAAGAAAACACTGGCATGAAAATGATAAGTTGTCGGACTCATCAGTCGGATTATGAGGTTATCAACCCGAGAGTCGGAATATGACAAGCTAATCAAGTCTTGTCAACCCGGACACCTGACAGCGTGACGGTTGTCAATCGAGTAGTTGGGGATACCAGCCCAAGAAAAGGGGGGGCGTGACAAATAGATTATTTGTCAAGCAAAACAGGGCCCGGTCCACACAGACCAAGGGCGAACAAAGAGGTTTCGCGCCCGCGAAAACTCAAAAGGGAAAAACAAAAGGACCTTGACCGCCCGGTCAGAGGGTCAAACAACTTGATTCCGTGCCCGCGAAAATCCAGAAGAGAAAAGAAACAAAGAGGACCTTGACCGCCCGGTCAGAGGGTCAAGCAACTGGATTTCCTACCCCGGGAAATTCGAGGAAAGGGCTAGGACCTTGACCATCCAGTCAAAAGATCGAGCCACGGGATTTCCTGCCCAAGGAAATCCGAGAAAGGGGCTAGGATCCTGACCATCCGGTCAAAAGGTCGAGTCACAAGATTTCTTGTCCATGGAAATCCGAGAAAGGGGCTAGGACCCTGACCATAAGGTCAAAAGGTCAAGCCAAGGGATTTCCTGCTAAAAGAAATCCGAGAAAGGGGCTAGGATCCTGACCATCTGGTCAAAAGGTCGAGCCACGGGATTTCCTGCCCAAGGAAATCCGAGAAAGCAAGGACTTTAACCGCCCAGTCAAAGTCAAGGAGCTGGATTTCGCGCTCGTGAAAAATCCAAAGGGGCAAAGGACCATGACCGCCTGGTCAAGATCAGCAAGCTGGATTCCGTGCCTGCGGAAATCCAAATGGGCAAAGGACCTTAACCGCCCGGTCAAGATCAGCAAGCTGGATTCCGCTTCCGCGGAAATCCAAAGGGGCAAAGGACCTTGACCGCCCAGTCAAGATCAGCAAGCTGGATTCCGCGCCCGCGGAAATCCAAAGGGGCAAAGGACCTTGACCGCCCGATCAAGATCAGTGAGCTTGATTCCGTGCCCACGAAAATCCAAAGGGGCAAAGGACCTTAACCGCCCAGTCAAGATCAGCGTGCTGGATTCCGCGCCTGCAAAAATCCAAAGGGGCAAAGGACCACCGCCCGGTCAAGATCAGCGAGTTGGATTCCGTGCTCGCGAAAATCCAAAGGGGAAAACGACATTGACCGCCCGGTCAAAGTCAAGCAAGCTGGGTTCCGCGCCCGTGGAAATCCAAAGGGGCAAACGACATTGACCGCCCGGTCAAAGTCAAGCAAGCTGAATTCCGCACCTGCGAAAATCTAAAGGGGCAAACGACATTGACCGCCATGTCAAGGTCAAGCAAGCTGGATTACGCGCCCGTGGAAATCCAAAGGAGCAGATGACATTGACCGCTCGGTCAAAGTCAAGCAAGCTGGATTCCGCACCCGTGAAAATCCAAAGGGGCAAAGGACCTTGACCGCCCGATAGAGATCAGCGAGCTGGATTACACGCCAGCGGGATCCAAAGGGGCAAACGACATTGACCGCCCGGTCAAGGTCAAGCAAGCTGGATTCCGCGCCCGCGGAAATCCAAAAGGGCAAACGACATTGACTGCCCGGTCAAAGTCAAGCAAACTGGATTCCGCGCCCGCGAAAATCCAAAGGGACAAACGACATTTACCGCCCGGTCAAAGTCAAGCAAGCTGGATTCCGCGCCTGCGGAAATCCAAAAGGGCAAATGACATTGACTACCCGGTCAAGGTCAAGCAAGCTGGATTTCGTGCCACGGAAATCCAAAGGGGCAGACGACATTGACCGTCCGGTCAAAGTCAAGCAAGATGGATTCCGTGCCCGCGAAAATCCAAAGGGGCAAAGGACTTTGACCGCCAGGTCGAGATCAGTGAGCTAGATTCCGTGCCAGTGGGATCCAAAGGGGCAAATGACATTGACCGCCCGGTCAAGGTCAAGTAAGCTGGATTCCGTGCCCACGGAAATCCAAAAGGGCAAACGACATTGACCTCTCGGTCAAAGTCAAGCAAGCTGGATTCCGCTTCCGCGAAAATCCAAAGGGGCAAATGACATTGACCGCCCGGTCAAAGTCAAGCACGCGGATTCCCCGCCCGCGGAAATCCAAAGGGGCAAATGACATTGACTGCCCGATCAAGGTCAAGCAAGCTGGATTCCGCGCCCGTAAAATTCCAAAGGGGCAAACGACATTGACCGTCTGGTCAAAGTCAAGCAAGTTGGATTCCGCGCCTGCGAGAATCCAAAATAGGAGAGGAGATGACCTCGATCGCCCAGTCAAAGGTCAACTCTGACCGCCCGGTCAGAAGCCAAAGAAAAGGAAATGACCTCGACCGCCCGGTCAGAAGCCAAAGAAAAGGAAATGACCTCAATCGCTCGGTCGAAGATCGACTCTGAACACCCGGTCAGAAGCCAAGGAAATGACCTCCACCGCCCGATTGCAAGTCGACTCTGACCGCCCGGTCAGAAGCCAAAAGAAAAGGATCTCGCGCCCGCGAGACTCCAAGCAAAGCAAAGGAAAGGACCTTGACCGCCCAGTCAAAGGTCAAACAAGAGGGTCTCGCTCCTGCGAGGAAAAAAGGGAGAGAAAGGAAAAGGACCTTGACCGTCCGGTGAAAGGTCAAACAAGAGGATTTCGCGCTCGCGAAAATCCAAAGAAAACAAGGGAAATGCACCTTAACCGCCCGGTCAAATGTCAAACAAGAGGGTCTCGCTCCTGCGAGGAAAAAGGGAAAGAAAGGAAAAGGACCTTGACCGCCCGGTCAAAGGTCAAACATGAGGATTTCGCGCTCGCGAAAATCCAAGGAAAACAAGGGAAAAGGACCTTGACTGCCCGGTCAAAGGTCAAACAAGAGAATTTCGCGCTAGCGAAAACCAAGGAAAACAAAGGAAAAGGACCTTGACCGCCCGGTCAAAGGTCAAACAAGAGGATTTCGCGCTCGCGAATATCCAAGGAAAGCAAGGGAAAAGGACCTTGACCGCCCGATCAAAGGTCAAACAAGAGGATTTCGCGCTCGCGAAAATCCAAGGAAAGAAAGGGATAGAAGGATCTCGTCCGCCCGGAGCGAGAACCTGGAAAGAAAAAAGCGATAATCCCTGGATTGTTCCCTAGGAGGGAAATTGGTTCAGACGTAATCTGGAGGGTAGAACTACTTACTGCTGGCTCTGTGGCATGGAAGCTGGTGTTCTTGCTGAGATGCATGTGTAATATCCTCTGAAGGAGCCTTACTGGGGTGCCGTAAAAGTTGGGGCATATTTGCAACTGGGCATATTTGATTGCTGTATAGCTGCTGTGATATTCAATATTCTGCTGGGAGCTTGCAAGCTTCTGCTCAAATGCGATATGTCACACCCTTATGGTTGTTCTGCATGCTTCACAATCTCAGGGGGTTTCTGCAAATTTCGCCATCTAGTGAACTTGAAGACTTGTGCATTCATTTTGTTGGCATTTCTTTTTGCCTCTTGCAGACTACATAGTGCGGAGGACAACAATGCAATTCTTGCAGCCATTCTGTGCTTAGAGATACTTGTACTGCTTGTATGTGATGGGGACCATTGGATAATTGTCATATCTGCTAGCCCATGTGCCGTGTAGGGATATCCAACCATGGTGACATCTGAGCATTGTTCTGATGTTCTGCAAACATGGTTTGGTGTATTGATTGCTGAGGACCGTGAGCAACCGTGGGTTTAGGGCATGTCCTATTCATTGTTGAATATTGCCATGGTTGAAGTGAAATGACACTTGTTATATGCTGTGGCTGGATTTTAGAAATCCATTTTCCATGTCTTTTTTGCTTCAGGCAGACAGAGCTTTCTTGGAAGAAGTTTGACAGGTCTGCGGGCTATTGCTATGCATGCCACCAGCCTATTTCATGTGCCGTGACGGCTATGCTTCTTGTGTATTGACAGGCTTATCCTGAAATGCTTGCGGGAAGCCTCATCTGCATGCTCCCAAAAGTAGTACTGTCCCCATGATCTTCTTGACTTAGAAAGGCAGCTAACATGCCCCTAGTCAAAGACCTATATCCAACCAATGAGCCGTTAACATGCCCCTGGTTGAGCTCCCTTATTTGCCAACATTCCAACTCAAAAGGCAACTGGCATGCCCCTGGTCGGAATGCAGACAAACGCCTTGCAAAGCGATGCGAAAAAAGTGGTGAACTCACCAATGCTAAATGCCAAATGATTTATGCAAGATTTAAAAGATGGAGGCAAGATTCATGCATTGTATATAAAAGATATGCCCTCAGCACCGAGGAAGCCCTCATTGCCTGCTACAAGGAATTAGATTGTGTCCTCGACTCACTTGGTACTACCTGGATTCTTGGGTTTATGGTGGCTCTCACTCAACCAATGAATTTCCTGGGTAAAATGGGCTCCATGCCAAATTCCTAGGGCCCTATACCTACTTTTTTCAATAATTCATTTTTCTTTTCTCCCTCAAAGGCATGTTGACTTCCCTTATCCCTGCTTAGAGGTAATAAACACCTAGGCTGAGGGATGGCTGCTCTTTTAGTTTGATATAAAAGGGGTGGCTAGTCCCTTTGAACATGTGGACTTGTTAGGTGTATGCTTCAACTCCACTCCAAGTTATACGGTAGGGATAGAGTCGTCCTACATGCCTCTATCATTGAGCCAACTTCTGTTTACAACTTCTGTCTTTGTATTTCTTTTGTGCTCCGATGTCTATGTTTTTTATTAGCTCGCACTCTCACTTATGCCTTAACATTTTTTCTCCCTCTGGAGGTGTAGGTCCCTTAAGAATTTGTACATTTCGCCCACTTTCCCATGGATAGTCACTCCCTCACACCCTAGGTCACACAGGTAGTAACACGTGAGGAGGATCAAACTCTTCCTAAGCAGGCAGGCTTCCGATTTTCCTCATCGGACAGCAATTATGCCAATGTTCATATTTAATTACAATGCAAACAAAGGGAAAGTACAATGCAGATGATGCGATTTGGGTGATGTGCGGATGCTGTAATTTTAAAGCATGAAACATGGAGATGCATGAGCTGCAATGAAATGCTTCGCAAGGCTCGGGAGTAGCCGACGATCGCTAGTAGTACTTCCAGTTAGGAGCTGCTGATGGGCGACAACCATTGGTCTAGCACACTCTCTTCGGTTCTTCGAGGACCATAGTTGAAGCTCGGGCCTTATGATTCTGGCTGCAGTGGCGAGACAAACTGCTTTGGCCTCCCTGATCTCGCCGTGCTCTGTTAAGCACTTCCAATTGTTCTTGGAATAATTGTGCCATCTGTCAGGCTCCCTGTGTTTCCTTTTAAGCAAGATCTTGCACTACTGCTGCCTGATGCGCTGTTGACGATTCTGAGTGACCGTTCTCAGGAAAAAATCTTCTGAAAATTGTTGGTGATTATGATATTGAGGCTATGAACAAACTTTGGTTTGGATTCAATACGCCTGCACTGGTAAAGTGAGTTAAATCCCGAGAAATGATTGTTTTTGGGGACCTACCTAAGCATGGGGATTTCCTCCGTTGGTGTTGATGCTTGTATCCCAAATCTTTGTGCTCTCTTCGTTCTTCCACCTTGATCGGCTCAGTGGTTCCTTAGCCATATCGCCCAAGGGGTTTCTTTCTCATACCCTAGTTGCGACACAAATTTCGACCACCAGGCAAGAGTTTGGAGAGAACGACCAAGTGGCTGACAGACTCAAGAGCAAACTGGCTCAAATAGGTTGACACGATACAGACAAAAGGGTTGAAGCTAGAGCCAGAAACTGTCTCAACGGTAGGATGACTCAAACTAAAGACTCCTCGGAACTACCAAGGAAGGATAAAAACAACTGACATGGAAAAGGGGAATATACATCATGAATAAGATGACAAGACAAATAAAGATTAGATGGAATTGACTCTCGAGGGGCCTGCTGCTCCCGAGTCTGAATGCTGGGGTAAAGGCTGGCTAACTATGCTGGGTTGTGCTGGTGGTGCTTGTGCAGCTACTAGTGCGGGATCGGGTCCTGCCGCCTGTGTGTTAATCACAATGACCTTTTGGTCAATCAAGTCCTGGATCGTGTTCCTTAATGTGAGACAATTGTCCGTCGAGTGACCTGCGACTCGATGGAAATTGCAGAACGCATTCGCATTATACTAGGCAGGAAGCGGACTAGGTGGCGGGCACACCTCAGGCAGCCTCAAGAGGGATGCGACTTTAGGAAATACCATGCTCAACGGTTCCACTAAAGGAGTAAAGTGGCGCCTGTCACGGCGTTCAGGCCTTGGCTGCGGATGTGCCAATGGTGGGCGCATCACCACCTGAGGGGGAGGATAAACTGGAGTGGCAGTGGGTGTAATGTGTGATGCATGTTGTGCTCTAGGTGTAGGCGTGGGTGCATAAACTAATTGATGCTGAGGGGGCGGATGGACATTTGCCGGTGCAGCAGGGGATCTAATATAAGAAACTGTATCCTTGGAGGGATCCCGCCTCCGGGGTGGATTGGCACCATGGTTGTTGTTGTTGCTGCTGCTAGGGCCACTATTTGAGGCAGTGGTCTGCTTGGCAAATGCAGAGAGTGTTGGAAAACTACCACCGTGCAGTGAACTCTCAACACGGGCACCTACCCGAAGCAATGCAGAAAAGGTGGTGACTGGCTGAATGCTTAGCAGAGCCCCGACTGCTGGCTGTGCTCCTTGAATCACGATCTCAGTAGACTCTTCGTCGGAGGGCCTATCTTTGACCTGCGAAGCCAAGGAGCGCCATCGTCCAATATACTCCCCGAATGTTTCTTAGGGTCTCTGCTTGAGAGCGACTAAGTCCTCCCGCTTGGGGACTAAGTCGAGGTTGAAGGAATATTGCTCCAGGAATGCCTGTGTAAGGTCATCCCAAGTCTTGATGGTGGTCATGTTGAGGGAAGTGAACCACTTCAACGCGGGCCCCGTAAGACTCTTCTGGAACAGGCGGATTAACAACCTTTCGTCAGCCTGGAGCTGAGCGAGGTCTCCGCAATAGGCTTTGAGGTGGGCAATTGGATAGCCCCTACCATTATATTTTTCAAATTCTAGAATATGGAAATTCGGGGGGAGAGTCGCCTCTGGGAAATAACAGAGGTCCCGGAATTGGTAGGACTGGCGGTCTCCACCTTGCACTTGCCGGAGAGTGCACTCCAGATCATTTACTCTCGCGAGGAGAGCATCTGGAGCTACTACAGCTGTGGACTGTGCAGTAGAGGTGGGTGTCGCGTACACTGTATGGGTCACCCCTAAGGGATCCTCCGGATCCACCATTCCGCCGTCTGGTGCTACGACAGGATGGCCAGTGTACCCGTGCATGGGTGCAGTGTGCTGTGGGATGAAGGATGAGGTCTGTGTGTGATAAACGGGTGAGGGAAAAGCAGGGGGTGGTGCAACTAGTGGTGCAAAATGTGGGATCAAGAGCTGTTGGACAGGGATGGTATCAACACTCACGGATGGTAATGCTCTCGCCGGCCTAGGGGACTGGCCACTAGATAGGAGGGATGCATGCTGAGGTTGGTGCTGTGCTGGTGTAACAAAGGGAAGTGTCGACATCCCTATTGCCGGAGAGACAAGGGATGGCGACGACTGTGATGGGAGTGCAGCAGGTGCAAACTGTGGTCCTAAAGCCGGTTGCGCAGGCAACTCAGGAGTTGGGAAAGACAAAGCTGAGAAGGGCTGGAGCGCCAGTGCCAATCCCTGCAGCTGCTGGGCGAGGGCCGACATCTGTTGCAGCTGTGCGGTCACGGGATCGTCGCTGGTGGCTCCGAAGGAAGGAGGCAACACAGGGGAAGAAGCAAGAGGCTGAGATCCCAATTGTCTAAACTGGGGTGTAGCTACTACTGAACAGCCGCAGTAGGAGGAGGGCTAGTAAACGCATAGCCCTGAGGGGAGACAGGCTTGACTACTGTGGCCCCGGTAGCAGGAGAAGACCAGGCAGGTGATCCTGATGGCGGGGTTGCCATAGGAACACGGAAATGAGGTGGTGGAGGTCCTCCAGAGGCTAAGGCAAAAGTGGAGGCAGCAGAGATGACAGGAACAGACACATAGGAATAGTGTCCCGAGGCGGGGATCTCCTCCTGGACAGCAGGGGAAAGGGACTCGCCAGCATGCTGGGCCATCGCGGATCGCGAGCGAGTGAGGATTGGATTGCTGCTAGGAAGAACAGGACGAACCCTAGGACGAGCTATCGTCGGAAGTGACGAATAACTCGGGAGATGCGATCGACAATAAGGTCGCAAACAGAGTCAGTGAAAGGAAAGATCTCGAGCTCAGGCTAAGGACACTCACAGATCAGAAATCCTATGCACATAAACAAACAAGTCAGCAAAGATGCAATGATTATGGTGGTATGCAATGCAAATGCATGCCTCTAGTATGCACTCTCTCACCAAC
>JAMKQA010015972.1:0-27258 GCA_024699735.1 Posidonia australis
CAAATCCATTTGTTTGGGGTTCCACATGCCTCCATGTTGTTACACGGGGCAAACATCATTCACATAAACCCACCATACCATTACAACCACTTAACATTCATTAAAATTCACATTTTAACCTCTCAAAAACAGGGCAAAAACGACATACCGAATTTTCAATTCGGTATTCCGAAAATTTTCGGTATGCCGAAACCCCTTGTTTCGGTCGACCGTGAAATTTTGGTCTACCGAACCTTGCGTCCTGGCCTAATCTACTAGGATTTCAGCATACTGAATTTTTTTGGTATACCGAATTCTTCGCAGACAGGGCACACCCCGATTCAGGCAGCGAAAAATCACCCCAAGTGGGAGTCTCGATCGGACCCCCTAAACATGCCTCATAAATTTCCATAAAATCATGGGGTGTAGACACTCAAGTCTACTTCAAAACCCCTCAAACCATACATGATTTTAATAATCACACAACTCATACGAAAATCACAAGGGGAAAGGGCTCAAGAACGGCTACTGTAGCCTTCAACCCCAAAATCACATTTTTCCCCCAAACATGAATCCTAACCGCATGATCTCTACATTCTCATGCAATACATCACATTTCCATTCATTTCATGATTTTTCCACGATTTCTCATGCATTATCTTGATCTTCATGCAATTAACCTACTATTAACAAAACGCTAAACGGAAGGAAGGGAAAGGACTGTGAACCTGACTCAGGCCTCTGGCGACCCTTACCACACTCCGACAAGCCTCGACAAACTCTGGTGAACCTCCTCTTCCAGTGGAACACTACGAGTAGCTCGCACCACCTCCTCCCAGCTCGCGCGCCTCTGCTCCCTTTCTTCTCTTCCTTTCCTTTCTCGCCGCGCTCTCCCTCTGCCCACTCCTGCCTCCCTCTCTTATTTCCGCCACCGCTCGCTTGGCACCGGTCACCCATCCTGTCGGATGAGATGGGGAGGCACAGGCCTCGTTGTTGGTGGCACGGGTGGAAGAAGAGAAAGAAGAAGACGAAGAATGGGTGGAAGGGTGTGGCTCGTGAGGGAAAAAGAAGGAGAAAAAGGAAGAAAAGAAAAGAGGAAAGAATAACACGCAAAACGAGGCAACTGTGCATCCTCAAATCGGACTCCACATGGATCCCAAATCACAGGCAGATGCACAGAAAGCCAACCACAATCTCACACAACCAAGAAACAACAGATTATCCATTAATAAACCATATACAATATTGCAAATAATTACATGGTTTATAATAAGAATGGATAATCAGGCCCAGATGTCACAATGTATGTCCAGCAAAGGACAATGGCGCGAAGAGCCAGCGATGTGCCTTGTTTCGAGGTATTTTAGCTGACAAGCTTAGTGGACATTCCATTGCTTGGGACCACTGAATTCTACCTTGCCATTGGCTCGTATGGATCTAGGAATGTTCCATAACCTCGACAGACCATCATACCCTTGTTTTAACACCTAAAATCTGATCAAACCAGCTAGAATTCAATCCAAACCATTGAGCCAGAGATAGTTAGCCATCAACGACCATTGTTGAGCTCCGTACCCTATATAACGACCTCTACACCAACGCAAAAGGGCTCTCTTGGCTACGACGCTCTCTATGTAATGACCTAAATTTGGAAGTGGTGTTTTAGCCAGATATTTTAATAGAGTTCTGGATCGTTAGACACAGAGTCCCCTTCGTTTCGTGTGCAATGTAGCTTTGGCAGCTTTCTACGTCTAGATTCGTGGATTTTTGGCCTTTTTGGTGTTGTGTGGTTGTGGTGTTGTACTGGCCTTCATGGAAATTTTGAGGGTTTGCTCTGTACTCTAGTGGCAGATCTCAATTTGCATGAGTTATGTGGACGTAAAAGGTCACGTGGTTTGGTCTCGTGTTGTAACTTCCTTCCCTTCCTTCTTTCTTTTCTTCTTTCCTTCCTTTCTTTCTCTTCTCCTAGGCTCCACCCCCTTCCTCTTCTTCCTCTTCTTCTTCTTCTTCTTCTTCTTCTTCTCCTTCTTTGTCACAACAAGAGTGAGGGAGAGAGAGAGAGAGAGAGAATGAGAGAGGAGGAGCTCGTGATTACAGGAGGAGGCGCACTACCCATCTCGCATCGTCGTCGTCTTCGGTACCAGGTACACACCCCTTAGTCTTCCTTTTGGTAATTTGATTCCTAGGGCATGATAGTGTGTGGTAGCTGGTAGATATTTTTATAGAATTTATTGTACATTTGTGGGCAATTTATGTTCGTATTTATTGTTTAGGGTGAATAGTACCCTTATGTGATTATTTGGTGTTTTCTTATGCCTCGGGCAATGGATGATTATGATCCTTGTCCTGGTTGGAAGATCTCATCAAGATCTTCATTTTGATATATTGCTTACATAATTTGGTGGCTTGTTTGCAGGGCTAGAACTTTAGGGTCCTGTTTCCAGGTGCATTAGGATCGCCTGATTCAGTATGCCAAATTATTTTGGTATGCCATTTTGGACATCCAGAATGTCCCCTTGATCCCTGGTGCAGTCGACCAAATTTATTCGGTTTGTAGTTCTAGGTCTTGGGTGTTGACGCTGCACCTGTTCTAGTTGATCGGTCTTGTTTAGCACGCTGGATCAGGAGATTTCGATCAACTGTTTCCTGATTGTCTACCGAATTGGTCCTCTAAGCCCTAGTTCAGTCGATTGATTATGTTCAGTATGTCAAACTAGACCAAGACCCTTATACTTAGATATTTGATGTGTTTATTAATATATTTATATATACAAGTTGTAGACACCCTAATTTCCCAATTTTGCAGGATGGAGATGTGGTGGCTGAGCTCTAACCCTAATTGAAGCCCATTAGGCCCATGGAGCCCACAAGGCCCACTAGGCCCATTAAACCCTATTTGAGCCCACTTGGGCCCATAAAACCTATTTAGGCCCATTTAACCTATTTGGGCCCATTTAATTCATTTGGGCTCATTAAAGCCCATTTGGGCCTATGGAGGCCCACATAGGCCCATTAAGCCCAATTGAGCCCACTTTGGCCCCAAAGTCCATTAAGGCCTACAACAATTTTACACCTTATTCCTCCTTCTACATGTTCTCTACTTTCTCCTTCATTTTCATGGAATTTCCAACCCAACCCTCTCATCTCACCTCACTTGGCCATTGAACCCATTTCTTCTTCTCTAACCTCTCACAATTCAGCCTGATCAGCCACTGAATTCACTGAACTCATCAAGCCAACTCGAGCTCCACTGGATCAGCAAACCTCCAAGCAGCCCCAGCCACTGGATGTGCCACCGGTGAAGCCTGGATCGCCGTCGATCCTTGTCGGCAACCAAGGGGACAGTAGGGAGCAGTAGGGGGACATTGTTTGTTAGTTGGTTAGGCTGTTACGAGTCTGGTTGGGGAGGTTAGAGGGTTGTTAGGGAGTTGGAAGTATGTTAGAAGTGGGTCGCCGTTTTCCTCACCTATATAAGGAGGGGTGGATGCAGAGATTAGAAAAAACTTTTAGAGAGAGAGAGAGAGAACTCAGAGTGCCAGTGAATTCCAGAGAGGAAGGGAGATTCACGGGAAGGAGAGGAGGAGAATTCAAACACTCCAGCGAGCTGAGAAGGAGCCTCACGTCGTCAAGCCAGGTACGCTCTCCTCAGACCTCTTTTAGTTTCGAATATAGCTTCCTAGAGTCCCCTCTCTCTTTCTGGATTGTTTCTAAGCAATTCAGAGGTCCCTAGAGCTCGCCGTCGCTGTTATCCGGCGATGTAGGTGGGGGGAACAATCCAGGGCATGACCTTGACCCCCGAGCTTCCTCTCCTCCTCTAGTCATCCTCGAGCTTCTCCGCTCCCTGGATTGCCGCTCCATCACCTCTAGACAGCTCCACACGAGATCGCCAGAAAATACGCCCAGAGACGCCGTCGCCGGAGAAGACGACTCCTCCAGAGAGGGACCGCGTGCCACCCGTGGACCGCGCACCTTCGTTAGTTCAGGAACCCTCCACCATGTCCCGCAAGGCCTCCAGAGCTTCTAGAACCACACCTCGAGCTCTGGATCATCACAGCGACATCGCCTGCCGGAGGAGGCCACGGCGGCGATAGGCGATCCCCCTCCTTGCTCCATCAGCCTCCATTCCGCTCCAGAAGAAGCGTGGACACTCCCTGATGCTCCAAGATGCCTCCGCAACCGTTGGAACGCCGCGCCGGTGCCTAATGGATGAAATGAACATATCAATGCGGGCGAGAGAAAGGGTAAGGATTCTTGTTACACATGAAGAAGGGGTTAGGCACTCCCATGCGCCCGAGGAACTCTGTCTTTCTTGGTTTCCTACTTACTAAATGGTCTATTTGATGTGTGCTTGCCTATTCTGAATGCTCATGCTAAAGATGACTAGAAAACATGCCAAATCAAAGAGAAGAAATGAAAAATAAAGGGAAAAAAATTAATTCGAGGGACAAATGTAGGCATTGAGAATGCCACTTTACTGTATGCCCATGGGCGATGAGGAAAATTGTGGAAATCGAGGAAAACTCTCGGAATGCGTCTCACGAATCTGCGGAAATTCGAAGAAATCCAAGAAAATCAAATTAGGGAAAATAATCCTCTTTCGGGACAATGTTGGCTTGGTAAAGCTTGTTAATGTACGCCCTCGAGCGATGGAAATCCAAATCAAGTCAAAAAACACGAAAGTCAGGAGAAATCCAAGAAATGATGAGAAAACCAAGTTTGAAGTAAGCTAGGAATGTGTGCACAATGTAAGGAAGAAAATGCGAGAAAATTTGCATGAAAAGGTGTGACAAAATATGCAAAATGCATGTGAGTGTAAAAATGAAAATTCTAGGGGCCTTTGTGCAAAAAACCCCAAATTCTGAAATAAAACTGAATTTCTAGAGTTAAATCATCAAAAATACATAGAAAAACAAATTTCATGAAATTTTGAAGAAATCTGGGGTTAAATGTGCAAAACTGTGCATTTTTTGTCAAATTTAAGATGCCAAGGGGTCAAAATGCAATTCTGCCATCAAAACATGTATTTAATGCAATTCTGTGGAAATTCAGGGTAAAATATGCAAGAAAAAGAATCCATGTTTGAAAACAGAAAGTTTCAAGGGCAATTTAGTAATTTTACCCTATAAAACATGCATTCAATGTGAAATCTATAAAGTTCAGGGGCTAAAATGCAATTTAACCAGAGAAACATGCATTCAGAAGAATTTCAAAAAAGTTCAGGGGCTAAAATGCAATTTAACCAAAGAAACATGCATTTAGAACAATTTCAGAAAAGTTCAGGGGCTAAAATGCAAATTAACCAGAGAAATATGCATTCAGAAGAGTTTCAAAAAAGTTCAGGGTTCTTTATGCAAAAATATTGGATTAAACTGCATGAAAAGAAACTCTAGGGGTTTTTATCAAACTTTTAAACTTGGAAAACATTATTAGGAAAACTCAGGGGGCACATTGCAATATTTTCAGTTAAAACTTTATTCAAACGATTTAAGAAAAATGTGCAGGGACGTAAAAGTAAGAGAAAGGACCTATTTGTAATAAAAAAGGACCTAAATGTAACAACACAAAAGGTTTAGAAATTTAATCAAAGAAAACTTATTTTTTTTTTTTTAAAGAAAAGGATCGACGACTGCCGGCGACGGAACCCTGCCATCGACCACTGCCGGAGATGCCTCTCCAGAGCATCCCAAGGCTTGATCGGAGATCAGAAGGCATAGTAAGCAAGAGGGGAGGAGAAGAAAGGGATCTGACGGTGTGGATGGAGCATCTGACAGCCAGAGGCAGTTGTCCATCCCCGTCACCGTCAAGACGACTTCGGCGATGGCACTAGAGAAGGAGAAGACTCTAGAGGTAGTAGTGCGGCGATTCGAGGCTCCTGAAAGGTCGACGGCGTAGAGAGGAAGATTCCCCACTGATCTAGAGGGTACTGCGATGCGTGGGACTCTCTGACGACGATAACAACTTCTAGTAGCGTCAGGGGGCACTGGGAGAGTGGGATGTCACTCTTGGTGGCTCCGGTGTGTTGGTTGCAGGCCGTGGAGTGGTCCTAGATGATCGGAGAGGTGCGGTGAGGCTGGAAGCACGCATTCTGTCGCGATGAACAATCTTTTTCTCCAACGACGGCGACGTGGCACAACTCCAGCGATCTTCTGGTGGAGGCCTCCGCAGCGATTGGAACGGAGATTTGAAGGGGGGAGAAGCAAGAGGGAGGTCTAGGGAGGAGAATCCAAGGTTCTAGGACTAGGGACAAGCCCTGGATCAGCTCCCCCACCTAAGTTGTCGGAAAACGGCGACGGCGACGCCTGGAAGCTTGATTCCAGCCAGGGAAGGCCTCTAGCTTGATTGGAATCGATCAAGGGGGACAGAGGAAGACCTAGGAAACCATTTTTAAAATGAATTAAGGTCAGTAGAGTGTGTACCTGGTCTGGCAGTGTGGTGGATGGTCGGAGCTTGCTGGAGGCCACCGGTGCTCACCGAAGATGGCTGGAACCTCTGATTTCTCACCTCCACGAGCTTCCTCTCTCTTCCAGGAACTCTCTGGTTGCTTTTGGTTGGGAGGAAAAGGCATAGGGAGCTCTCCTCTCATTTTTTTGCAAAAATGCCAAAAGTCCTTTTCTACTTGCAAATGGGGCTATTTATTGGCTTCCAAATGGCTTGGCTGGTTGTTATGGATGGAGTGGGAGGTAGTTATGGTGGTTAAGAAGTTGTGGGAAGTGGTTAAGTTTGTTGGAGAGAAGTGGGAAGTAGTTATGTTTGTTGGAGAGAGGTGAGAAGTAGTTATGTTTGTTGGAGAGAGGTGGGAAGTGGTTAAGGTTGTTGGAGAGAAGTGGGAAGTGGTTAAGTTTGTTGGGGTTTGACTTATGGCTTAGGGTTTGACTTAGGATTTGACTTAGGTTTAGGGTTTGGAATTTAATTTAGGTCTTAACCTAGGGTTTAAGGTCTGGATTAGGGTTTAACCTAGGTTTTAGGATTTTTCTAGGGTTTTATGGTTTTGTTTAGTTTTCTAGGGTTTTTCTTGGTTTTAGGGTTTTCCTAGGGTTTAACCTAGGTCTTAACCTAGAGATTGCGCAAAGCCAATGTCAATGCTGAAAATGAAAGAAGATTGGATGGTCCCAATCTCTCCCTAGGTAAATCTATGTTACAAGTTGAGTTTGACCTGCCTTGGGAGTTACAGAATAAAAGGTCGGAGAGATTTCTTCATAAGCAAGCCAAGTGTATGGAAAAGCATGAGCAACCAGCAGTTAAGGTGGATGCTTTGGATCCTGATGATATCAACATACTGGGAACAAAGGAAGATATTGCTGAAGAAGTGAGGCTTTGCCTTGAGGCCGATTATAGTATAAGGGAGTTAAAAAGCTGTTTCTTGTCAGTAGTACCTGAGCTTAAAGTGCTTCTTGAAGGGGAGACAATGGGGAATTCGATGATTAATGCTGCAGAAGGGGGGATAGCTGTTAACAGCCACCAATCTTGTCCTAGGAGTTTAGAAATCAAGGTGGAAGGTCTCTCGAAAGCTAAAGGACTAATTCCAAGCTATAGTACCTCAGATGAGCTTCACCTTTTTGGTGCTAGAAGGAGTATTAAGGATGACATCAAGAGGCTCAGAGATGCGCATTACTCAATGGCAGAGATTAAGGCAGCTTGTCTGGCCCTCATTGCTGTTGCTATTCAGCTGGAGTTGGATTTCAGGGAATTACTGGTGGAAAATCATGATCCTAGCAGTGATGAAGGTCCCAATTTGTCTGGAGGTTTTTGGTACAGGCACTACTCTGACCCAACCCTTATTGAGACTAACAAACAGGCTGTAATGATTTACTCTGCGGAATTAGAGCTAGCCAATGAGGAAGTCTCCAAATCCAACAACCTATCCTGGGATGGATTTACACTTGGAAGAATCCCCAGATGCTGAAGGGTATGTTTCGGATTCTAGGTCCAGGATTCCAGAGTCGCTTTCTGAAGATGGGGTCATGTTACTAGACACTGCGATGAAATGACCTAAAATAGCCAAGTTGCACAATGTGAGATATAACCTCAGGAGCAAGACTAGAACTTCCTCAAAGTTCTTTAGTCAAACACACCTCTCTGATAGTGAGAGTCATGATTAGTACAATCATATGGAATTGTAGGGGGATTGGAAATTCCCCCACTATAATGCATCTGAAAGGGCTTATAAAGCAATACAAAGTTGAGCTTATTGGCATTCTGGAACCTATGGTAGGGGAGGAGAAGATTGATGGCATCTGCAAGCAGCTTTCAATGGACGCTTATTGGGCCAACTCAGAATCTGGATCTAAAATCTAGGTGCTCTGGAAGAATTCACTCACACTGCATAATGTAAGGGAGTCTGGGCAAGCTTCCACCTACTTAGTGAAGGACTCTACTGGAATATCTGTTCAATTCACCTGTGTGTATGCTTCCTGTGATAGAAGTAAAAGGAGAGACTTATAGGTAGACCTACTGAACTTGGGTGCGATAACTACTCATCCATGGTTTCTTGGGGGGGATTGGAACTGTGCAGTTAAGTCTTCAGAATTTATTGGCAGAGGGGAATTCGATATTTCTAGTTCAGATGATTTTGGGGACTTCATTCAGTTCACTGGACTAGGAGAACCCCTTCATTCAGGTAATCTCTTGTCATGGTGTAATAATCGGTAAGGTATTAATAGGATATACAAAAGACTGAATAGGGTGCTTGGGAATGCTGAGTGGCTGGACTTGGGTTCCCACTCAATCTCTTATGTTGATAGAGTCCACTCAGACCATGCCCCCATGCTGATTTATATGCTTGCTCCTTGGTCTGGAGGGCCCTATCCCTTTAAGTTCCAAACGATGTGGATTGAACACCCTAAGTTCATGGACCTGGTGAGAGAGAAATGGAACTATTCTGCCAATCATTGTCCATTGCTGAACCTGAGCCTCAAACTTAAGGGTCTCAAGCAGAACCTTAAGTGGTGGAATAAGAATATATTTGGGAGTGTTACCCAAAAGCACGAGCAACTTCTTGCAGAGATGTCCAGCTTGGATGAGCAGCTTTAGGAGGTCTAGGAAAAGAGCATCTGGGAGCAATACTTAAACACTAGACAAAATTATCTTGAGACTGAAAGGCAGCTTGAGATTTTTCTTAAACAGAAAGCTAGAGTGCAATGGTTGAGGGCAGGTGATAAGAATAGCAGATACTTTCATTCGACTCTGAATGACAAACGTAGGAGCAATGCTTTTTCGCATTTATTGAATGAATGCAATGGTGACAGGCCCAAGTTGTTGAATAAGGGAAGGAACTTCTTCATGAATCTTCTTCAAGAGGAGGTTTGCCTGCCAAACCAAAACCTTTTAGACGTTATCCCTCAGTCCGTCTCTTTCGAGGACAATGCGTTTTTCAAATCCATTCCTTCTTGCGAGGAGATAAGAAAGTGCATTTTCTCGATGGAACCTGATAACTCCCCGGGAACAGATGGGTTCACTGCCATCTTTTTTACTGCTTGTTGGGATATTGTGGGCAAAGATGTTGTAATGGCCACCCAAGCTTTTTTCAAAGGTTACCCTCTGCCCAGAAGTTGGAAAGCCAGCTTCTTATCTTTAATTCCAAAGAAAGATCAGGTCTGTGAGTTCTCTGACTTCAGACCTATCAGCCTCTGCAACGTCTGCTATAAGATTGTTTCCAAGATATTAGCAGATAGGTTGAGCTCAGTACTACCCAAACTTATATCTAAAGAACAAGGTGCTTTTGTTAGTGGTAGACTGATTCATGAGAATATTGCTCTAGCTCAAGAACTAGTACAACATATTGATAAGGGTAAGAAAGGTGGAAATGTTATTCTCAGCATTGATATGGAGAAAGCTTTTGATAGGATGAATTGGGACTTTTTATTCGGAGTGCTTAGCAGATATGGTTTTGATGATTCAAGCGTAGATCTCTTTAAGTAGTGCGTGAAGAACAACTCCTTTTCGGTTGTGGTTGATGGATCTTCTACTGAATTCTTCACAGCGTCGAGAGGGTTGAGACAAGGAGACCCCATTTCTCCTGCCCTCTTCATTTTAGCTGAGGAGGTTTTAAGTAGGGGTATTTCTAAACTACTGGGGAAAGGGTATTTGCTGCCTTTTTTTGTGCATAAGGATTGCCCTGTTGTCTCCCATTCCCTATTTGCAGATGATACACTGGTTTTCTTGAATGGGAGACAGAAATCTGTGAAGGCCTTTATGGATCTCTTGTTGGACTACCAACTAGCCTCGCGTCAGAAGGTCAACCCTGGCAAGAGCCAATTCCTGGTGTCCCACAAATTAGCTAACAATAGAGTTAGAATGATTCAATATGTGACTGGCTTCTCAAAGGGGACTCTTCCTTTTTTGTATCTGGGATGTCCGATTTTTAGAGGAGCTACAAAACAAATCTACTTTGAGGGATTGGTCAACAAGATTACCAAGAAAGTGCAAGGGTGGAATGCCAAGCTCTTATCCCAAGGTGGCAGAATCATTCTTATAAAACATGTTCTGTCTAGCATCCCTATTCATATGCTCTCCATCTATGACATACCAGGGGCTGTTCTTGACCGTATCAACAGATTATTTGCAAACTTTCTCTGGGGAGATCAGGAGGGTGCACATAAGCGACATTGGATATCCTGGACTGCGGTGTGCTCACAGTTGGATGAGGGAGGTCTGGGTATCAGGAAACTCAGTGATGTTATGCTCGCTCTGCACATGAAGTTCGCTTGGAGGGTGAAGACGTCCAAGTCTTTGTGGGCTGAGTTTATGAGGGGTAGATTTGGTGAGATGGTTGAGGACTCTTCGTTGGTTAAGGGTCCTGCTAGGTGGAAAAAGATGAAACTGGCTTGGATTGCCATGAGAGAACATATTCAATGGTCAATTGGCCGAGGTATGGTCAGTTTCTGGTTTGACAATTGGTCTTCGTTGGGGCCTCTTGCTGAGATCACTGACACCTTTATTCAGGATCCAAACTTGACTGTGAAGGATGCCTTCCAGAGCTACTTTAGTATATTTGATATGCAACTTCCTCAACATATCCTTTACAACATTCTGGACCAACAGATCAGCATCAATGAGGATGAGGATACCATGCTATGGGACCTCAATGCAGATGGATCTTTCTCTGTAAAGTCGGCATGGGAACTGTGCAGGGCAAAAAGAGATACAGTTTGGTGGGGATCAGGTATTTGGGATAACTCTCTTCCTACCAAAATTTCTTTCTTCCTATGGAAACTTTGCTGGGGAAGACTAGCTACGGACGATAAACTGGTTCAGATGGGCTTTGCTTTCCCATCGAAATGTGTGTGCTGTCAATCCAATCATCAGACAGAGAGTGCCTGTCATCTACTATGGGAGAGTGAATGGGCATCCATTTGTTGGAAATGGTTTGTCAATTGTTTTCAATTGGATAGAACTTTTGTACACTCTTTTTCCCAATGGCTGCATAAGGTGCTCAATAGAAGAAGCAAGGAATCTTTCCTTCAAACACTAAGGAGATTGATGGCTGCTGCAGTACTATGGGAACTTTGGAAAGCCAAGTGTTCATGCAGATATGGGGGGAAAACTATGTCTATCTACCAAGTTCTCCTGAATGTCAAAATTTGGATCAAGGATTTTGCCATAGTATTGAAGGATCTGAGATGTCTTGATGATAACGAAGCTCAGATTTTGCACTCTTTACAGATCTTTGGGATTCCTACTATACAACTAACCCACACAATTGTACACTGGTCTAAGCCTCCAAGTGATACTTTCAAACTGAACGTGGATGGGGCTGCTAGAGGCAACCCTGGCCTGGGTGGTGGTGGTGGTGTTATCGAGGACCAACGTGGTAGGTTCATTGCTGCCTTCCATAACTTTTATGGCCGTTGCACCAATTTCGTGGCTGAGTTCAAGGCATTGAGGGATGGTTTAGCTTTGGTTTCTCACCTGGGAATTGAGCTGCCGAACTTGGTGATAGAATCCGATTCTAAGATCCTGGTGGACATGCTAATGGTGGGCAGATGCCACCATTGGCGGATTTGCAGTGACTGGAAAGTGGTGTATATGCAAGTGAAGCTAGCTCACTGTACTTTGCACACGTTCAGAGAGGCCAATGCACCAGCAGATGCCCTTGCTAATCTCGACGTCGACTCACAAATATTTAAGAGAATCTTTAGCTTCCACGTCCTTCCCAAGACCGTCAAAGGATTGCTGGTTCTTGAAATGGGTGGGCTGCCCTACCTACGTATCAGACGGAAGTAGCATGCTGCTTGGTTGGCGGTTTCCTAGTGCTCATTTTGGATGTCTTCAGTGTAAGGCTGTACGCCAGGGTGTCTTGCTTAATTTTTGTTTGGCTTGGGGCTTTGGTGGATGTCCTCTCCTTCCTTTGTAATTCTCCAATCTTTTGGTAATATTAAGGGGCTTGAAAAAAAAACTTAAAACAATAAAACCCTAAATCTTAATTAAAATCATAAAAAACCCTAAAATAATAAAATCAAAAAAAACCTAAGCTAAAAACCCTAAAATCCATTAAAAAACCCCTAAAACCAAAAACCTAAAAAACCGAAATCCCTAAAGCCCATCTCCACAAGTCCATTATCAGCCCGTACACCCCATTCATTTATCAACGAGAGAACTTAGTTAAACCAGAAAATAATTCTGGCCATCCCATCTCCAACGACCCTCGCAAACTTCGGTGCTATCCCTGGTGATATCCCGAGATACCTAGAGTATATCTCTCGACCCCCGTGATCTCCGGGCTAGCCCTCTTCCAGATCCAACAGCGCCTAGCCACTGGAGAGAGGATCGACGATGTGGGAGGGCTTCGTCGGTGTATACTCACCGCCGACTGAGACGAGCACCATTCTTCAGCCCATAGAGACAACCCTTCGAAACCCTAGAGCCAACCTGGCAATCCCCCACCTTCAGTTCACCTCCTCTAACCCTCTTGCAACCCAGAACCCCTCGCAGCCACCTCCGCTAGAGCAATCACTGGAGCACCGCCGATGGCCACACGGGAGGAACAGCAACCCCTGGCCAGGTAATCCTCCCCATTTAATTCTTTTTTTTTCCTCTTTTAGTTTCATTAGGACTAGTCAAGTCTTCTAGGCATGTTTCGCCAGAGTTGGCTGCCCCGCATGCCGTCTCACCCTTCTCCAGTGGTAGGTTCACTACCACCGGTGAGGCCAATAGCCTCCTAGGATGGGAAGAGGCCCCTTGGGCCTCTCCTCCCTCTTCCTCTTTCTCCTCCCTAAGCCCCGTCGCTCTAGAGAGACTTCCCAGGCCTCTTGTGGCCAGGGGAACACCACCAGCACCCTTGCAACCTCTGGCTGCCGCCGTCAAACCCACTGAGTGGGTGGAGCGCTCCGCCAACACTCCGTCTAGATCGTCACCACCCGAAGCTCCCCTACGGCCCTTCGAAGATCCACCAGTCTCCGTTTGACCACCTCTGCCACTGCAACACCTTCCTCGATGTTGATAGTCTGTCCCACCGGAGCCCGTGATAGGGGAAGCATCCTAGGCCGTTCCAGCCTCGCCCGCGACTCCCCAGAGCCTCATTGTGCCCCTTGGAGCTTCTTAGATCCTCGTCGTGTTGAGTCACCGCCTCTGGAAGCATCATCGTTGTAGCCCCATCGCCGGAGAAGAACGCCGACAGGGGGGATCGACGACATGTTTCGGTCGTCGAGGGCTTGATCGACATCGATGGAACTCTCCTCCAACTCCTCCGCCCCTCAGATCGCCAATCAGTCGTCGAGAGAGCCCAGATGGACCTCTCATGTCGTCGCCGTCAGCGATCTTCGAATCGCCAGCGTTGGTTGATAGCTTTTAGGATTTTGTTTAATTAAATTTCGATAGTTTTTAAAACATTGCAATTAGATCCTAGGAATTTGCTCTTTGGCCCCTATATTTTTCAATTAAAATTGCATTTCCTTTGTTTCACTGTAAATGTTGCATGTTTTACCCTATTTAATTTTAATTTCATTCTCAGTCCTTTAAATGTTTGTTTTCTCAAACTTAAGCCCCTATAATCATATTTTCCCTTGCAATTAAGTCCTAAAATTTGCATCATGCCCCTATAGCTTTTTAAAATGAGTTTTTTCTATGAGATTTGCATTCAGACCCTTAAAAAACTTTGTAATCACATTAAATATCATAAAAACCTAATTTTCATCACATTTAAGCCTTGGAATTTTGCATGTAAACCCCTGAATTCATAGAATACAGATATTGAGTCTAGGAAATTTGCATCCATGCCCTTAGTCTAGTTTTTAAATTCATTAATTAGGGTTTTATTTGTTTTAATAGACATTTTTTGGCATTTCTCACTTTTTGATCACATGTGCATTTATAATTTTGAACTTGAATATAGTTTTCATTTAAAAATCAAGCTTGCAATGTAAAGTGATTTCTAATTTTAAATTTTGGTCCCATTTGCACATTTTATGTGAATTTTGCACATTAAACCCTAAACTTTCATAAAATTACTAAAACACAATTTTCATACATCTCACACCTTAATGCCATATTTTTCTGTTAATCCATGATCTGAACTTTAGCATGAAAGTTTTTGGATAGTTTTCAACCATGATTGCTATCTTTTTGTGGATTTTGCATTTTAGTCTGTAGATTTCTTCAAATTGTAAATATGTGATTTTGCTACATCCACTTCTCACTAAAATGTATTTTCACCTTGATTCATGTGATAGTCTTTTGTTCTCTGATTTTTTGTGAAGTTTTCCAAGTGGATTTGCTCTTCCTTTGTAAATTTCGCACTTTGGTCCCTACATTTGTCCTTTACCATGTTTACATTATTTTCTTGTAGTTAAAACCTTGTTTCCATCAAGTTTTCTTGTAAATAACTTTTTCCTGGCATTTTATATACATTTTGCATACATTAGACCATGCATCGTGCACATGCACAAATTTATCACATTTGGCCAAGGAAATTACCAAATTGCGCCCGTGCCACCAATTCATGCACATGTATGTTAGTTTTTGCACTGAGTCATGTCTTAATCATTCCTCAGCATCCTTTACATATTCAGGTACACTTTCATGCAATTTTTGCATAGTTTTCATTACACTTGCATATCATTTCATCTATTTTGAGTAAGTCTACATCCCATGTGATTTTTTGTGGATTTTTCTCCAATCCATTTTTGAATTCATTTGCTTGACATTTGATTTGATTTCCCTTATTCCACATTTTTGGATTTTCATGATATGATTTGGATTTCCTCGCCCAAGGGCATACATTAATTGACCTAAAGGCCCTAATTGCGGATTATTTTCTCCTTTTGATTTTTACGACATTTTCCTTGATTTCGATGATTCGGGTTGACCCTACTTTTGATCTTTTTGATATCGGAACATTTTTCTAGAACATTCTTTCTAGAAACATCGTCATTTCATGTGATTTTATTCATGTGTCACCATTTGCTCGTTTGCGCGGACTTCTTTGAAATTTTTTCATTTTGATTTACGTGATGTTTTCTATGATTTTGATGTTTTGGGTCAATTGCATTTTGATTCTCTTAAGGATGGTATGATTTCATGAGCCATTCTTGCTAAAAACATCATCATTTCATGTGTTTTTCTTTGTCGATTCATGTTTCGTTATTCCATCATTTCGTATGGGTTTCTTCACAATTTTTGCATGCATCTTGCACATCCATCTAGCCACGACTTGACATTCATATTAGCACGATTAGAGCACAATCTAGGCTTAGCAAGCATTCATTCAACCTTTAGCATGCAATTCGGACTAGAAAAACCAAGTTTCTTGGGCGCACGGGGGTGCCTAATACCTTCCCCATGCGTAACAGGAATCCTTACTCATTCTCTGGTTCGAAGACATTTGGCCTTTTCATTTGCATCTCATGCATTCATCCTTTTGTGGTTTGCTTTTGGTTTTCCTCGTTTTTCCCTTAAAAGACTAGGTGGTGACTCCAATTTTTTGTCTTATCTTATCTTACGCCTTCGCCATCCTGGCATGGTTGTGGCCTCCTCCCTTGGTGTGACTCCGCGTTAGACTCCTGGGCGGGTATGGTCATAGAACTAGCGACTCCACTGGGGAGTACTAGATTCCGGCTTTCAGGTTAGTCTTTTTTCGCTTGCTTGATCATTATTTCTGAGGCTTTGGCTTCACATGTTTGCTTGTTTGCCTTGCTTGTGCTTGTTTGCTTACTTAGCATGCCTTTCACATGTTCTTTTACACATTTTCTCTGTCACTGCACTCACATGCTATTTGTCTTGCCTTTTGGTTTGATGGATGCTTTCTTTTCACAATCATGATGCCACGACACTCGCACATGCCATGATCATGCCTTTTGCTTGTTATTTGTTTGCCTGTTTGCCTTACTTGTGTATTTTCTTCCGCTTTCGCATTTGATATGACTAGGAGAGTAAAGACATGTTTGTTTCCCCTTTCTGGTTTAAAATAAAACACACAAACTCAGAGAAACAATTAATAAGGCCAAACTAGAGACCAATTCGAACTCTTTCCCCTCTAGTTAATAAAACGCAAGTAAAAGACACAAAAGCATATTGCATGATTGATTATATAGGACATGCATCTTCTCCTCTGAGTCCACTTACATTTTGCAAAGGAAAATTCTGGTAGCCCGTTCTATAGCTTTGGCGTAGGACGTGTTGCTAGTTTGTCTCCCCTTGTCCGGGGTCGTGTCGGTGTTAGTAGAGGGTACAACTCCATGCTACTGCAGGAGACGATGTCACCAATGCACCACCTGTTCACTACCTGTGCTTTGGCTAGGATTTAGAATGGGGACCTTTCTTTCTAACCTGAGTCGGAGATCCATTTACGCATGTGTGATCTCGAAGTAGATTGCCTTTTAGGAAATACTTAATTGGTGAGAGAGAGCATATTAGATGCACTCACATGCATGTGTGCCATTCATGCTACCCTAATAACATTGCATCTATGTCTTGTTTTACTCACATTAGGTTTCCCTAATTCCTGTTTCTCTCATCCATGTTATTGTGCGAGTTTTTCTACCGCAACTCGAGAGTCCTCATTCTTTGTTTCCCCTTTGCTGATAGATCTCGATCATCCTCTCCCGAGCTACCCGTCGCCTTCGATGATAGCTCATCCTAGGACCCATCCTTTGTCTTATCACAGCAGTCTGGTTCTCACTCGTTCCCGTTCTGCCATGGCCCAGCATCTTGGTGAGCGTTTGACTTCTGCTGCTTCGGAGGTGACTGCCTCCTTGGTCCCTCCTTTGACATTGACCTCTTTCGCCTCTGTCACTCTTCCTGACAGCCGTTTCCTGATGATCGGGAATCCCTCGGGTACTTGAAACTGGTAGGCTCATTCCACCACGGAGCTGGTCATCGAAGCTGTTGCTATGACTACCGTGCGCATTCCGGTGACCCTACCTCTGACTTATCCCCTGGCTGGATCTGTTACTTTTGGCACCCAACCGTCTGTAGTGACATCTTTGATAGGATCTCCCCCTACTGGACAGTCTAGAGTCCAACCGCTTTTTGGATCCTCTACGCCTTTGACCTTGACCCCCGGTGCTGCTACCGACAGTCCCATGTCCTCCATACTCAGCAGTTTCTTGAGCTTGCTCAAGAGCTTCAGGGCATGGGCTTCTGTATCGTTCCAGCTCCTACTACTCCCCCTACAGGTCTAGAGGTCCCTCTGTTGCCTTCCCTTACATGTCATATTGCACCCACTACATCACCCCAACTCCTCGCGGCCTTGGCGATGGTGGGACCGACTCTGCCTACAGCACCCCCATTAGTCACTGCATAGCATGCCTCCTATGTGCCTGGTGGCCAGCCTCTTGGCGTGATAGGGACGAAGCACCCTCAAGGGACATTCCTCGAATCTGTCTCGGGACCGCAGCTGCACCCCACTTAATTCATCATACATCTCCCTCTCTCTCCATGCATCAGAATCAAGTTGTTGTATATACCCCACAACACTTTACATCAGTGCACGGGTACGCTGGCCATTGTGCACTAACACCAGAAAATGCAATGGTGGATTTGGAGGAGCACCTCGGTGCGACCCATATGGCATACACAGGACCCACCCCAGTTGCACCACTCAACCACAGCGACCTCAGACGCCCTCCATGCCAGGATGGGCGATCTCGAAAAAGCACTTCGACGAGTGTAGGGAGGAAACTGCTAGTCTTACCAATTCTAGGACCTCTGCTACTTTCTAGAGGCTACTCTCCCACCGAACTTCCAAGTCCCAGATTTTGAGCAATACAATGGTAAAGGCTGCCCTATCTCACACCTGAGGGCGTATTACATAGATCTCGTGCAGCTTCAAGTTGACGAGAGGTTGTTAATCTGGTTCTTCCAGAAAAGTCCGACTGGCCCCACACTGAAGTGGTTCACTTACTTGGATATGGATCAAATAAAGACTTGGAACGACCTCAGCCAGGTGTTCTTGGAATAGTACTCCTTTAATCTCGACTTGGTCTTTAAGCACGAGGACCTTGCCGCCACCAAGTAGAAGCCCCACGAGCAATTTGGGGAGTATGACACGCGTTGGCGTGCTCTTGCCTCACAGGTCCGAGATAGACCCATTGGATGAGGAATCTATTGAGATGGTTATCCATGGAGTGTAGCCAGCTATCGGGGCTCTATTTAGCATATATCCTATCACCACATTTGCATCACTGATCCGAGCTGGCGCTCACGTGGAAAGCTCACCGCGTAGTGGCAGTTTCCCCGCACTCACTGCATTCGACAAGCAGGCCACATCTCCTGCCTCCATCCCAGGAACAAGCAGCAGCAGCAACACCAACAACGGTGCGAACAACAACTCCAACGAAAGGAGAGAACCTCTCCACAATGCCGTTGCATACAATGAGCTCCCTGCAATGCCTGTCAACGCGGGACTTCCAGCTCAACAGTAGTTTGTTTATGCACCCACTCATAGGGCACCACGCACCTCCCACATCACCACCACCGTTGAGCTGGTATATCTCGTTGTATCGGCAAGGCAAGGCTCGTACCAAGGATAGGCACGACCATGCCGCCCAACCCGTCAATTCACGCCTTTGGTCGAGCCCCTGAGCCTTGTCCTCCCAAAGGTACAGTCACTCTTGAAGTTTCTGGAGGTCCGCCCACAGCCGCGTCCGTTGCCCGAGTGGTACAAGAGAATCTATTCTTGAAACTTCCATCGCACTATGGGGCATGCGACGGATAGCTGTTTCTCGCTCCAAAGTGCCATTCAGGATTTAATTGACTGTGAGGTCATTATTATTCACACCCAACAGGCGGAGTCTGCGCCTACACCAACACAAGCATCTACATTCATCCCTGTTCCCCCTAGCATTGTTAGCCAGCCTCTCCCTGAGCACGGCCGTCCAGGAGTGCTAGGGACCTCTGAAATTCACACCATCTTTCCTGCCCGATTCAACGCTTCCGCTCTGGGCCCTTTGGATTTGATCCATGATTCCTCTATTCCATTCCTGCTATCCTTGTATCACTCCTTTGTCATGGGTTCAAGCTCTGTAGTGAACATGATCCAACTCACCGCCAGACCGGAGTATCCAGCAACCTCGTCAGCACGACCACCCTCATTGGTGACCCTACTAGCACAATCGCCCTCACCAACCTCACTGGTAACCCTACTAGCACAATCGCTCTCACCAACCACACTAGTGACCCTACTAGCACAATCGCCCTCACCAACCACACTAGTGACCCTACTAGCACAACCTCGTCTATCCATAGCACCAGTCACCTTGCTAGCCCATACCACCATGTAGTTTCCCCAACCTGTATCCCCATCAGTTTTACCAGCAACAAGCCTACCCCCTGCCCGACTAGAATTGGTCACCAGAACACTAGTGGTCATTAATTTGACTTGAGAAACCCATCGTGTGCCCTATGACTACACCATAGAGATGTGCGTAGAGCTTATGCGCTCGGGACGGGTGTATAGGGCTCCAGCGCCTATACCCAAACCAACTCGACCCACAATAGCTCCACTACCATCAGAAAGCCAGTCAGTGAAGCCTACCACTGAAGAAACTTCAGCCAAATCCTCTACCACCATAGCCAAACCCATGGCCGACATCATTGCTCAGCTTACGAAGGTCAAGGCTGTTATTTCTATCTGGGACTTGATCCACACTTCAGTTGAGCACTGAGAAGCCTTCCTTCGGGTTTGCCAGGCTGCCCATGTATCCCCCACCATAGAGCCTACAGCCCTAGAAACCGTGGTAAGCATGATTGCCACACCTCAAGTTATCTCCTTCACTTCCCAAGAGTTACCTCCAACGGGGACCAATCACAACCAGCCCCTGATATAAACGGTATAGTTCAAGAACTTCTGTATCCCCCTCACCTTGGTCGATAATGGTGCAGGCGTGAATGTCTGCCCCTTGCGCACAGCAAGCAAGCTCAGATTCAAGGCCAAGGATATTGTGCCAGCGGTGAAAGGGATGACATCCTTCGACAACACGCATTACAACACATTGGGCTTGTTAGTAATCCCCCTCGTCATTGGCCCTGCTGAGTTCGATGTGGGATTTTACGTCGTGGACATTGAACCCTCGTTTAATCTCTTGCTCGACCGTCCTTGGCTCCACAAGCATCAAGTCCTCCTGTCGACTCTCCATCGCATGATCAAGTTCAACAGGGGCAATAACATCATCACCGTCATGACTGAAAACTTTGACAAGGAGAAGGTCGATGCTGTCTCAATCCTATCCTACCAGACTGTCCACTTTGTATCCAAGCCTTCAGATGTTCTCTTCCGGGTTAATCGATTTGAGATGGTTAATTTCATCCCTGAATATGAGCGTGGTAGCTACCCACCTATTCGTAGCAATCCTTCCAAGATGGTCAAGAGTCTCTGTCATCGATGGGGATATGAGAAAGGGGCGCCTCTTGAGAAGTAAGACTAGGGGATCGCCGAGCCCGTTGTCGCCGAGGAGCGGAGAAAGAAGGACTTGGTTACGAGCAGTCACCTAAGGAGGAGCATTCCGACGCTTACAAAACTCCTCTCCCACTCACTTCGTCAGTGCAAGGACCCTCAATCAAGGTCAAGGTCCAGGTGTAGTAGAGCTACAACGAGGCACTCCATCAAGCACAATTGAGTGGGTAGGCATTAAGGATTACTATTCCAAGGAAGATGCCATGGCAATTTCAGTTCCTACCACAGCCATTCTAGCCCCAACTATAACAATTTCAATCCTTACCACTGCAGTTTCAGTTCCAACAACAGTAGTTGCAGCCCCAACCGTGGTGGTTTTAGTCTCAACCACAGTAGAGGCAGTTCCCACCATAGTAACTCCAGTTCCAATAGGAGCAATTTCAGTCCCGGTCACAGCAGTCCAGTTCCAGCCACCACATCAATTCCAACATTGGTTCTAGTGACAACTACCACACTAGGCACAACATCAGTCACAGTCACGACAGCTTCAGCTACAACATCAGTCCCCATGGCAGCCACAGCAACCGCGTCAATTCCCATCACAGTCGTAGTCCCAGAGATGACAGTTTTAGCTGGGTATTTCTCTCAAGGTTGAATGGTACAGTTGACTTCTTAAACACCCAGTGTCGGCTCTGTCACCCGACAATCCCGACCATCGATGTTGGTGTTTGTTTCCCACTAATTTGGGGTGCTTGGTCTTGACTAGTAAGTAACCAAGATCTCTTGTTGAGGCTATGCGCACGAGTTAGTCTGTTCGATAGCCTGTTATTTAGTTTACTCAGTCTCGATTTCGACATTCAATCTTAGCCTTGGACTGGTCTTTCTGATACTCAATCCACTTATGCTGCACCTTTTTATTTGCATTAGACTTTATGAAATATTGTTGAGTGGAACAAAGTTATTTGCCATTCTGAATATTTTATGTATGTTCTGTAGACCTGAATCAAGAGAAGTCGTAGCTCTCCTATTGATCATGGGTTTCCTCATGATGGTCATACCAATGCATTGCTCAAATGTTCTCCAGACATGGATTGGGAAGTTAACAGATAGTGATCGCGACAAGCTGCGGACTTGGGACATCTCCTCAAAGTTCTTAAACATTGCAAATGTGGACGTCTCCCGATACTTTCTGTGTGCAGCTGTGCAGTTTTGGAAGCCTGCAAATCCCGTATTCCGCTTCAGAATAATTGAATTGACTCCTACTTTGGAGGAGGTCTGTCAGGTATGTTGTCTGCCAAAGTTTCTTGGGCCCACTATGTTTATGTGGCACGATGGATACTCTTCAGTCATGAGTGAATTGACCAGCTTGTCAACCGACGATTGTGGTCGTTGACTTATCTATACTGATGGACAATCTCTGATGCTACAACTGACTTACTTTGACAAGGTGGTCGAAATGCGCACCTCCTTGGGCGATGAGTTGTGGCTAAGAGGTTTTGTTGTCCGCTTCTTGGGTGAGCTGGTTTTTAGCCATGGCCGAACAATCATGAATATCAAGGTTGCAGAAATTGCTTTGGCAGTGGTAACTCGACAGATTGACTTGGCCCCAGTTATCCAAGCAGAATTTTACTGGCCTTAGACCAGTCATTGCGATGATGCCGACACTTTTATGGTTGTGGAGCTTTTGTACAGGTGTGGTTGGCCACTCATCTGAGATTGTCGGGTGACAGAGCCGACACTGGGTGTTTCCCACTAGTTCGTTTGGATGCTTGTGATTGATATGAAGTTGAAATCACCATTGCGACAAAACATGCTTAACTGGTTCAAATGGGAGCGCTATCCTACCTGTCGACTTGGCGCTAGGGTCTACCCAGCTAACAGTCGAGAATATTGTCTTGATGCTTAGGCCTAGACCAATGAAGCCGTCATAGACTTCTATACCAGGTAGGGCAAAATCCAATTATTTTTTCCTTTCAACTTTGCTCCGATCAGACGAAGTCATATCGGATTTCCACTCTAGTCTTATGGAATCCAATCTACTCAGTTGAACTTGCTCTAGTCGAACAAGTCTTATTTGCATCTTCTTCTAGGCCTTGGGTGAGGTCTAGAGCAGGCCCCACAAGTAAACAATCACTTAGGCTGATATCCTAAACTATCACCCAGGCTGATATCCTAAGCTATCACTTAGGCTGATATCCTAAACTATCATCCAGCCTGATATCCTAAACTATCACTTAGGTTGATAACCTAAACTATCACCTTTTCAGCTGATAAGTCTGATATCCTGTCATGCCTGTTCCTTAGGCTAATATCCTAAACTATCACTTAGGCTGATATCCTAAACTATCACTTAAGCTAATATCCTAAACTATCATTTAGGTTGATATCCTAAACTATCACTTAGGCTGATATCTTAAACTATCATTCAGGCTGATATCCTAAACTATCACACAGATTGATATCCTAAACTATCATTCAGGCTAATATCCTAAACTATCATTCAGGCTGATATCCTAAACTATCATTTAGGCTGGTACCTTAAATTATCACTCAGGCTGATATCACTCAAGCTGATATCCTAAACTATCACATAGGCTGATATCCTAAACTATCACTCAGGCTGATATTCTAAACTATCACTCAGACTGATATCCTAAACTATCACTTAGGTTGATATCCTAAACTATCACTCAGGTTGATATCCTAAACTATCACTTAGGCTGATATCCTAAACTATCACTCAGGCTTATATCTTAAACTATCATTTAGGTTGATACCCTAAATTATCACTTAGGCTGATATACTAAACTATCGCTTAGGCTAATACCCTAAACTATCACTTAGGCAGATATCCTAAACTATCACTTAGGCAGATATCCTAAACTATCACTTAGGCTGATACCCTAAACTATCACTTAGGCTGATATCCTAAACTATCGCTTAGGCTAATACCCTAAACTATCGCTTAGGCTGATAACCTAAACTATCACTCCTTCGGTTGGCAGGTTTGATATCCTGTCATATCCTTTTCTCTAGGTTGATATCTTAAACTATCACTTAGGCTGATATCCTAAACTATCACTTAGGCTGATATCCTAAACTATCACTTAGGCTGATGTCCAGAACTATCGCTTAGGCTGATATCCTAAACAATCATTTAAGCTGATATCTAAACTATCACTTAGGCTGATATCCTAAACTATCACTTAGGTTGATATCCTAAACGATCCTAGGCACGCTACAAAATCACAGTATCATCGGTAAAATTACACTAATTACAGAAACATTAAATAACTGTAATTAAGGCTCACCTTCAGGATCTCAATGTGCGGCTAGAAGCTCCGACTCTTGCATTGGAACTCGACTGCACACAATTTACACCTGAAAACCAAACAAAGCACGCGTGAGTGACATCTAAGTCACCCAGTACGCGCCCCAAACACACAAAACCACAAAATCTCTGCAAAACCATTAAAACTCCATTTTTAATTTTCAAAGTTGGTTTCTCTTTGAAAATTCAGTTTTAAAACACCCTTTTCTTTTCATTTAAATCACTTGGGAGTTTGTTCCCAATTCCATACCCTTTTCAAAACTCGTGTTTTCTTTTCAAAACATTTGGAAACCATTTTCCAAAACATGTCTTTTTTTCAATACTTGGGATTTCTTCCCAAAATCACCATCTTTCTCAAAAACTCATCTTTCTTTCTTTTATACTTTCCAAAACCTTTTTCATATTTTAGGGGAAATCACATTTTTGACCAGAACCAACCTAAAACACGTTGCCTCTCAGGGCTCAAAACCAAAACCAAAATCATTGGTTGGTAACTGGTTAAAACCACAATTCTTATTCTTTTCTAGGATTTTTGGACCATTCACAAGTCCAATCCTAGCCATACTCTTTCTTTTATTCATTTCCACTTTTCTTTACTGATGTTACCTTGATCAGGGGTAACCAGGCACACAAGCAGTAGGTGAGGACATCCTTTCCCCTACCTCCTTGCACTGTCGTGGTGAAATTCCCCGTGAGGGATGCCACCGCCCCGGCCAACTGGCCTAAATTTCTTTTTCACATATGCTCGGGGATACGTCATTGTCTGACGTCCCATCGGTGGCCCGAACAACTAGGTACAACGACCCAAGCTCAGCCTACACCATCGGTGACCCAAACAACTAGGTTCAATAACCTAGGCTCAGCCTACACCGTCACGAGCTTGGTGACCCAAACAACTAGGTACAATAACCCAGGCTCAGCCTACACCATCTCAAGCTCGGCAACCACAGTCATGTCTGCCAACTGGTCTCATTGGAGCCTCATACTCCGACCACGTTGTCGACACCAACCCCTGTGGTTCCTTAAGACATCATTAGTGTTTCATTCTAATAACTCTTTAAGCTTTTCTGTCCCAAACCATTGCCATTTCATTCTTTTTCATTGCAGGAATCCGTCTTCCATGCAATACTTGACCCTCTTGAGGGGTCCCAACTCAATTCATGAAAAGCCATGCTTTAAAATTCACAAATTGGGTCTCATGCCCAAAACCACACACAGTCAACCATTTTATCCATTTATAGGGTCTAAAACCCCAAAACCATTCCCAAATTTACTTATTTGGGTTCCACATTCCTCCATGCCTTCTACATGGGAAAAACATCATTACCACATGTTTTACATACACTTAAAACCATTTATCCTTCATTTATATTCACATTTGCATATCTCAGGGTTAGGGTAAAATCAGTAGACCAAATTTTAGGTTCAGTATACCGAAATCTCCTGATTTGGTATATCGAACTTATTCGGTATACCGAAACCCCTTGTTTCGGTCGATCGAGAGATTTTGGTCTACCGAAACCCGAGATCCTGGCTTAATCTGTTAGGATTTCGACATATCGAATTCAATTCGGCATACTGAAAATCCCACAACCAAGGCATTTCCCTGTTTCAATCGACGAAATCGCTAGAAGTGGGAGTCTTGATCGGACCTCCCAAACACACATCACAAAATACCAATAAATCATGACGTGTAGACACTTGATTCTACTTCAAAACCCCACAAACCATTTCTCAATCCATCAACTATGTGATTCACACGAAAATCACAAAGGAAGGGAGCTAAAAATGGTTACTATAGCCCTTATCCCGAAAACTTGTATATTTCTACAAAATTCAATCCTAACCACATGATATCTATGTTCTCATGCATTTCAACCCATTCTCATCAATTCCTCTATTTTTCTACGATTTTACACGCATTTTATCTCTATTTTCATACATTTAACATGATCTACTAGAAGCATGTAAACGAGCAACGAGAAGGACCGCGTACCTCAAGTGGCACTCTAGCGATCTTCCTCACTCCTCCTCTACCTCGGCGAAGCCTCCTCCATCGGTGATCTACACCTCCAACTACACGCACGGTTCTTCCTTTCCTTCTCCTCTTTCAATTTCCTTCCCCCAGGTTCACATGCCATCGCCTCTCTTTATCCTCTCCTCCTCCCGCGTCGCATCGGAAGAGACCACGAGGCACCGGGCTGGCGTCGTTGGTGGAACGGGTGTGTGGAAGAAGAGGAAGAAGAAGACAGGGGAAAGGGTGGAAGGGCATGGCTCGTGAGGGAGAAGGAAAAAGAAAGGAGTAAAAGAAGTAAAGAAAAGGAAGAAAATATGGGCACATAAATCGAGACAACTGTGCATCCTCAAATCGGACCCTACATTGGTCCCAAATCACAAGCAGGTGCACAGAAAGCCAACCACAAGCTCACACATCGAAGAAACAACAGATTATCCATTAATAAACCATTTATACAATATTACAATTAATTACATGGTTTACAATTAAAAATGGATAATTAGGCCCAAATATCACATTCTACCCCCTTAAAAGAATTTTGTCCTCGAAATTCAGCTCTAATAAAATAAGTAGGGGTACTGTCTCCGGATGTCCACCTCGCATTCCCAAGTAGCCTCCTTTGTACTATGGGGTAGCCACTGAACTAACACCAATGGGAACACTTTATTCCTAAGGACTTGCTCTTTTCTATCCAGTATCTGAACTACATTTTCAACCATAGATAGGTCCTCCTGCAGCTCCTCAGGCTGCACTGGTATCACATGGGATGCATCGACCAAGCACTTCCTCACATGTGCCATTGTTTTAATACACATTTTTTGCCATTTCTCACTTTTTGATCACATGTGCATTTATAATTTTGAACTTGAATATAGTTTTTATTTAAAAATCATGCATGCAACGTAAAGTGATTTCTAATTTCACATTTTGGTCCCATTTTCTGTAACATCTGGGCCTGATTATCCTTTGTATTTAATAAACCATGTTTTATTTGTGATTTTGTGCTTAATGGTTTATTAATGGATAATCTGTTGTTTCTTGGTTGTGTGTGGTTGTGGGTGGTTTCCTGTGCATCTGGTTGCAATCTGGGACCAATTTGGAGTC
>JAMKQA010015973.1:0-22544 GCA_024699735.1 Posidonia australis
TGTATTCCCTGCATGCTGTCTTGTGGATTCTCCCTTTGCTGTGACAGATCTTCTTTGCCTCCTATTTTCCTTGAAGAACATTTTATGTCTTTGCATGTATCTTTGTATATGATATCTGGCTGTGCTTCTGTATTTCCCGCTTTAAAATATTTGCTTTTGCAGGGCTATCCCACCATGGAGACCCCAAAGCATTGTTCAGAAGCCCTGCGTAGCGAGATTGACGCTCTCACACCCAAGGATCGAGAGCAGCTGAAAACCTGGGGTATATCCTCCTCTCTCCTTAGCATTGCCAAAGTGGAAGCTGCTGCCCGCTTCTGGAAGCCCGCATTGCATGTGTTTCGCTTTGGGCAGGTGGAGCTGACCATCACCTTGGAGGAGGTCCGACGTATCTGCGGCCTGTCGCCATTCTTATCTCCCTCTGTGTTTTTTCGCCACAATAGCTATGTCAATGTCGTGAGCCGCCTCACAGGAGTTGCTAAGGAAGAATGCAAGAAAAGCATCATCTGCCATGATGGGCCCACGCCCACGATCCGCTTGGACTATTTTGATAGCATTATTGGCGCCCGCTCCTCGCACCCTCTGTGGCTTTTCTGCTTTGTGCTGTGCTTCTTCGGGGAGCTGATTTTTAGTCATGGCCAGACAACTGTGGCTATTGAGATGGCCGAGATAGCCTTGGCTGTAACAGCTCGTGAAATTGACCTGACCCCAATTCTGCTTGCTGAAACTTTTACGGGCTTGGACCGGGCTCTGAAGCACCCGCCACTTCTACGGATGTGGCGCTCTGGTGCAGGTAAGCCAATCTCTTGTATTCAACTGCTTTGCTAACACAACCACTGACCACACATTTTGGGTCACCCATTGGTCCACTTATCTTGTCCAACTTCTTGCCTAGAACTTTGTCCGACCTCGTACGTAGATTCTTGTCCAATCTCTTGTCTAGATTCTTGTCCAACCTCTTGCCTAGATTCTTGTCCAAAATCCTATCCAATCTCCAGTCCAACCTTATACCTAGATTCTTGTCCAACATCTTACCTAAAATCTTGTCCATATTCTTGTCCCATCTCTTGTCCAATCCATTGTCCAACCTCTTTCCTAGAACTCGGTCCAATCTCCTATTCAGCATCCTGTCCAATATCTTGTCTAGTCTCTATTCCAGCGTCTTGTCCCGTATCTTATCCGGCCTCTTGCTCAGTTTACAACCCAATATCCTGTCTAGCCAGTCCCCCTCATCAGCCAACCCCTCAATCTTCTAGGAAGGTCCCTTGTTTAGTCCCTGTGTCTTCAACTAGGCAGGAGCAACTTTCTACCAACATCACATCTCAACTGAAGAAGGTCAAGGCTGATACCTCCATTTGGGATCTCATTTGTACTTCTTCAGAGCGTCGAGAGACCTTCCTAAGGGTCTTTCAGGCTGCTCGAGTCTCCCCCACCATAGAACTGTCCGCTCTTAAGAATATGGTGGGCATGATTGCAGAGCCTTATGTCGTTTCTTTTTTCAATGAGGAGTCACCCTTACCAAGTGTTAATCATAACCAGTCCCTGCTCATTACGGCGCAATATCAAAGCTTTGGAATTCCCATCACGCTAGTGGATAACAGCGCAAACTTTAATGTCTACCATTTGCGTATAGCAAACAAAATCGGATTCAAAGCCGAGGATCTCATACCAGCTGCGAAGGGAATGTTGGCTTTTGATTACACGCATCACGACGCACTAAGGGTGTTGGTTACTCCACTCATCTTAGGGCTTGTAGTCCACGACGTCGAATTCTATATTGTGGATCTGGAGCCATCTTTCAATCTTCTGCTTGGGCAACTTTGGTCGCACAATCATCAGGCGATCCTCTCGACCCTCCACCGCATGGTTAAGCTCCGCTGTGGCAACGACACAGTTGTTGTTACAATGGAAGATCTTGACAAATAAAATGTCGACTCAGTCTTCGCTGTCCCTCTCCAGACCGTCCCAGCCATCCGATGTGTTGTGGGTCAACCGTTTCGAGCCTGTCAATTTCATTTCGACCCTCGAGCGCGTCAGTCACTTGACCATTCGTGGCAATCCCCTTCGGATGATCGAAAACGTATGTCGCAAATGGGGATACAAGAAAGGAACACCACTCGAGCGACACGGCCAACGAATCTCCGAGCCCATCTAAGAAAAAGAAAAGCGAGAGCTTGAGGGATCAAGCTACGAGCGATAGTTGCACGAAGACGGCTAGACACACACCAAGAGGTACAATCAGATTTTTATTCCATCAAACCTCACCAACTTTGTCAGTGCAGGGATACTTGATCCCAATCAGAGTCAAGTAACTGCTGAAAAAAGTCAATGTCAGATGGTGCAATCACAGCCTCAGTCGCCAGCAGTCACTTCAACAGCATCAGTTACCGCTCCAACAGCGACCCTTGTAGTGATAGCCCTACAAGTTGTCGTGCCAACAGAGCCATAAATGCAGTCCCACCAGGCCTTAGACAACAGTTACATCGGTCTCACAATCCAGATAAGCTAGAAGCAGAGCAATTCAATCGAGTAAGCAAGTCAATGACCTGGAACTACTGAGCAGTTATCTGTATGGGTCGAAGTCGTAGTCCAGCATCAAAAGCTAAGGAAAGGAAAGTTAAGGGCCTCAGAATCAGAGCCAATAGCCATCCATCAGCAACCGAACCACTCATCCCTCATGGTCCTGGCCGAGTCGCAGTCGGAGGAGCCCCCTAGACCATCAGGATTAATCTCGTTGGAAACGAGTTTGGATGGTACATGCAATCAAAGCCTCGTCTTAAGCAAGGTGAGGGTCAAAGGAAAGGACCCTGAGTTAAGCTCAGAAGGGAAAACAAGCGGCATCATTCCCATCAGCCAACAGCAGGACAGCCAACAACCAGTATCACTCCTTTGTACATACTACAAAGAGAAAATCAAAAAGCACCGGAGGCCGAAGCAACAAATTAACCCGGTCAGTTAGCAAACCTCACGGTCCAAGAGTCAGGGGTCATTCATCAAAGTCAGTGTGACCACAATAAGGAACCATCAGGCACAAAAATCATAGTACATTCTCTCCTTCGACGTTGCCAATCCAACATTCAAAGAAGAAATCCTGTCAAAGCTTATCGCTTATGAAGAAGAGGATGATGACTTGGAAGATGGCGAGACACTTGAATTCCAGCCTCACGACAATGATCCAAAAGGGCCAAATTTACATCCGGCCATCCAGTCTTGTGGACCATACATCTCCAGGACGGTCGAGACGAATTCCGACCTAACCCCGCATGGTCCCTACGTTATCAAGCCAGTTTATTTGGGAGGCGTAGCAATCCTCGGAGACATGGACAGTGTCGAGCTACCTGAGCCAGGCAACACATGTTATCTGAAGTACTACCAATGAACAGAAGGCGTGTATCCTGGCCTTGCAAAGTATCCTTTTGTACATCGTGCATCATCCTCTACTCCATCATGCATGCATATTTCTAAAATAAGTGGCAATCCAAGTGCATCTAATCCACAGCATTTGCGCTTTTACTTTCATGCGCATCATTAACTAAAGCACGTCAATAACTGCATCCACCCATGCATAAAAGCATCAACATCACATCCCAATAACGAGAATCGGAATAGCTAGCCTGCTTGAGAAGGGCCTAGACCTCTTAGCAAACGAGGGAGCCACCACCCAAACGTGGTTAGGCGAAATGTCCAAACTCCCATAGGGACTTACACCTCCAGAGGGAGATAAAATGTTAGGAGCGAGCATGAGTGTGAGCCAAAATGAAAAAAAGAAAAAAAATCCACAAGGGCATAAAAGAAATAAGAAGGCAGAAGTCGAAGACAGAAGCCAGCCCTAACAGAGAGAGGCAAGTAGGCCAACTCTATCCCTACCACTCACCTTGGGGAGGAGTTGATGCGAACATTCCAAAGATCCAAGCAGCCCAAGGTACTAGCCACCCCTGGCATAAAATCCAAGCAGCCCAAGGGACTAGCCACCCCTAGCATAAAATCCAAGCAGCCCAAGGGACTAGCCACCCTGTGCATAAAATCCCTACAGCCCCCTCCAAATCTGGATGTCCATTACCCCCAAGCGAGGGTTAGAGCGAGCCTACAAGCTTAAAAGGGAGAAAAGAAATATGTCAAAAGCCAAAAAAGTAGATCTAAGTTCCCAAGAGTTTGGCACAGAACCTAACCTACTAAATAGTCCATCCTAGAGAGCCACCAACAGCCTAGAAGTTCAAGTAGTGTCTTGTCAACCAAGGTCTTCTTCTCTTCTCATAGTAGGCATGATTAGCGTTCCAAATTCATTCTGAAGGATGACACAACATAACACCATCATGTTTGCATGCATTATCACTTACCCACTTTGCAAGGTCCTGCTAGGTCCCAAACCAGGGGCATGTCAACTGCTCTTCAGCCAAAGACCTAGCAGAGGATATCGTACGCTAGGGGCATGTCAACTGCCTTTGTGGTGATAACCTTCCTCGTCAACCAGGGGCATGTCAGCTGTCCTGTTGGTTGACCCTTCTTGGGACAGTATCTCCGTCTGGAACATGTTGTCTGCTCCATACCTCGAGCGTGGAAATGAGGACAACAATAGCCGTGAGCCTCTGAGATCAAAGCAAAGTCAGAATATTCGTACTCCTCTAGTCAGCAAGAGAAAGCATAGTTAACAGTCCAATGCCAAAGTCAGACTACCAAGAAAACAACCAGTGACACAACAGTAAACTTGGAAAGATGTCAAAAATATCCAACAAAACCGTCTTCTTCGAGGAGGAAACGATGCCCTCGTGACACCCTTCTAGCCAAGCTCATTTTTCAGAGGCGTTCCTTACAAAACCTCGTCATTTCATGTGATTTTTTGCGATTTTGTCAATTCATGTGGGTTTCTTCGCAGTTTTCGCACATCATCTTGCACATCCATCTAGTCTTGTCATGGCATACATATTAGCATGATTAGAGCATGATCCAAGTTTAGCGAACATCCATTTAGCCTTTAGCAAGCAATCTAAACTAGAAAGACCGAGTTTATCGGGTGTACGAGGGTGCCTAATACCTTCCTCATGCGTAATAGGAATCCTTACCTATCCTTTAGTTAGCAAACATTCAGCCTTCACATCTGCACCTCATGCATCCAATCTTTTTGTGGTTTTCCTCATCTTTCCCTTAAAAGCCTAGGTGGCAACTCATCTTTTCTTTTTCTTTTATCTTTCCTTGCGCCTTCGCCATCATGGCATGGCTGTGATCTCCTTCCCTCTGGCGCGACTCCGCATCGGGACCTCCTTGGGTCGACATGGTCACAGGCGTGTACTGGGTGACTTAGATGTCACTCACGCATGCTTGTTTGGTTCTCGGGTGCAGACCGCGTGTAGCTGAGTTCTTGTGCAGGAGTTGTGGAGCTTCTAGCCACACATTGTGATCCTGAAGGTGAGCCTTAGTTACAGTTATTTAATGTTTCTGTAATTAGTATAATTATGCTTGTGATACTGTGATTTAGTAGCGTACTTAAGATCAGGGCGTTACACCTTTGGCTGACTATATACCCAAAGAGCTTTCCTGATGTCATGCCAAACACACAATTGCTGGGATTCAACCGGAGTTTAAACTTTAGTAGGTGGTCAAATAGCTTTCTCAGGTAGGCGAAATGGTTGTCGGACTCTTTTGGATATGGCAATCATATCGTCTACGTATACCTCAATGTCCTGGTGCATGAGGTCAGAAAAGTGCTGTCATTGCTCTTTGGTACGTAGCGTCAGTGTTCTTGAGTCTAAACGGCATCACTCTATAGCAAAAGACCCCCCAAGGGGTGATGAATGATGTTTTCTCCATATCCTCTTCTGCCATTCTAATCTGATTGTAGCCCGAAAAGTCATCCATAAATGATAACATTTTGTGCCCCGCGGTGTTGTCCACTAGTACATCGATGTGAGGTAGTGGAAAATCATCTTTCGGGCTCGCTTTGTTGAGGTCTCTATAGTCAATGCACATGCCAACCCGTCCGTCTTTTTTCGACACTGGTACCACATTGGCTAGCCATTCTGGGTAGAGGACGATCTTTAGGAAATTGACCTGGTGTAGTTTCATGATTTCCTCTTTTAATTTGAGAAGCCACTGCGGACGCCATCTTCTGAATTTCTGCTTGACTGGCTTGGCATCCGGTTTCAACGGTAGAGTGTGCACTACTATCTCAACTTCTAGTCCGACCATATCATTATAACTCTAGGCAAAAACACCACAATACTCTTTCAAAAAAGTGATAAAATCTACCCTTGCATGTGGTGACAATCTAACACTAATGCGGACCTCCATAATGTCGCCTAGCGTGTCGATATTCACCACCTTCGTGTCCTCTTCGACGTGCAAATTCGGTCCTTCTGGATCGTCGTTGTGAGGATGGAATTCCAGTGCATCTTCTGAATCATCGACACCCATGTCGTCCTCCTCCCCGTACGCTATTAGTTCTGATAACAACTCCTCTTGGAATACTGAGTTGATGACATCAAATGAGAGGATCTGCTCCGACTCTTTCCCTTGTTTATGCTTGAGGAGGGTGACGTTGACTCGAGCATTCCTGTAGCTGCACTACGTGGACTCCGATCCTACGCTTTTCTGCTCTGCAGCGGTGCTGGCATGTTCTTCTCCCTCCTCTACAGTAGTTCTAATATTTTTGGTTTTTTGTATTTTTTCTGATTTTTTTGGGTTTTCTGTACTATTTACAATAACCTTCCCCCGACGGTCGTCTGGCTGGTGATCGCCCTAGGGGTTGCTTCGTGGGCTCTCCGAGGAGCCTACCTCAAGGTCTTTTTTTTTTGCCCCTCACCTATCTGAAGGCGAGGCTTGTACTGCACATACCACCTAGACCTGGGTCCTGGCTGCTCGAAGATCATCTCCTCTGGTCTAGTCTTGACTATTCTGCCCTCCTCCACAACCATGATTACTAGAGGACCCCGGTGATTCTAGGGTGGGGTGAGTTCTGGCTCTGATGCTACTGTCTTCCCCTTCCTCTTCCTATCCTCTTCAGCTATGTCTTCCACCAAGACTGCCAGTTGTTCCTGGAATAGCACTTCCAGGTCATTGAGCACTGTGTCTACATGCTACACACTCCTCCTCGTCCGAGGCAAAGTCAACATAATAGGCGCAGGATTCCGACTGCAGCAGAGATCTAGGATCAGGAAGGGCCAGGATATTACTGTTGTTGCTGTGACTGAAACTAATTGTGACTATGATACTACTGTGATTGAAAATGGTTGTGACGATGGTACTGCTGTGACTGTGACCGACTGCGGCTCTACTACTGCTGTGACTATGACTAGTAGTGACTATGTTGTTGTTGTGGTTGGCTATGGAATTGCTGCTGCTGTGACTGTGTTGTTGTTGTGGCTAATGTGGCGCTGCTGCTGTAGTGACTAAGACTGGCTATGACTGTGCTGTTGTTGTGGCTAACAATGACGTTGTTGCTGCGGCTAACTGTGATGCTGTTGCTGCTGTGACTGAAACTGACTATGACTGTGATATTGTTGCTGCTGGGGGTAGCAAAGCTAGATAAGGGGATGTTGGGACTACTACCTGTTGCTGCTTTGTTCTACTGCGGGGTATGGCTCAACTACACTTAAGGTATCTTCATCTATGTAATAATCCTCAATGCAAACCCACTTGATGTATTCTACTGGACTCTATTGTTGCTGCACTGCAATGACTGGGGACGGATTCCTGTTCGGGTCCATCACACCAGCGCTAACTAAGTTAGTCAAATCCCGAGGGACAAACAACCTTCGGTGCCTGCGTGTGCCTCCCCGTGGTCCTTGGTATCGACATGCTCTTCTTTCCTCTGCTTCGACATGCTTCGCGATCTCTTGACCGTATCGCCCAAGCGGTGCTCCCTTCTCAGATCCCCATCGGTGACAAAGGTTCTCAACAATCAACTAAGGGTGGCTATGAACAGACAAGAAACTAACATGCTCGAATTCTAGAACAAAATTGATCAGTTCGAAACGGTTAACACAATAGAGGACATCCGACAGCTTGGGATCAAAGTGGATAGTCTGTAGATCGATCGAAGAGACTGCGTCAACCCTGTCCCTCTCAAAGTTCTTTGCCATGACAACAATAATGTTGTCGCCCTAGCAGAACTTGATCATACAGTGCAAGGTTGATGGGATGACTTGATGCTTGTGCAACCAAGGGCGCCCAAGCAAGAGATTGAAAGCAAGTTCGAGATCAACAACATAGAATTCGACGTCAAACTAAGTCGGACCGACAGTCAGAGGAATGACCAAAACCCCCAACGCATCATGGTGCGTGTTGTCAAAAGACGTCATCCCCTTAACAGTTGGCGTATTGTCCTCGACTTTGAATCCGATTTTGCTTGCGGTGCGCAAGGGACAGATGTTTAGACCTGCGTCGTTATCAACCAGTGTCAAGGGGATTTGCAACTTCTGGAACTGCACGGTGACGAACAGTGGTTGGTTACCATGCCTGGGGCAACTCCTAGGACGAGAAGGAGATGACCCACGACGTTGCAATCATGCCTACCATGTTCTCAAGGGTTGTGGGCTCAATGGTGGGGGATACATGGGCCGCCTGGAATACCCTGAGGAAGGCTTCCCGGTGCTCGGCTGAGGTGTGGATGAGGTCCCAAATGGATATGTCGGCTTTAACCTTCTTGAGCTGGGAGGTGAGATCATCCAGGGATTTACTAGCAGTGTTGGTGGAGGGTTTAGGGGTAATTTGTTCGGTGCCGGGCTTAAGGGGTTAGCTTGCTTGCTGAGGTGGTGGCGGCACTTGGTGGCTTTCCCTAGGGACTGGAGTTGGGGGCTTGTACACCCGTCCGGACTGCGAGATTTCTACATGCATTTCTACTGCATAGTCATACAGTACTCGGTGGGTATCCCTAGTCAAATTAATGACCAAAGGAGTACAAGCTGCCAACTCTAACTGAGCCAATGCTTGGCTGGTGGGAGGCATGGTGGAGTAGGCTACTAATTGGATGGGTTGGGTAGGAGCTAGCTGAGGTCAGGCTTCAAGGCAGATGGGCTGAGCTAGGGGAAGTTGCATGGTAAACAAAGCGACCGCACGCTCTATCTTGGCGGCCAGGTGAATCATGTCGACGATGGACTCTGAACCGGAGAGGAAAGAAAGATACTGCTGAGACGGGAATGGTTCAGAGGCAAGGTAGATAAGACTGGACAGATCCAGCTGGGAAGAACTGGATCCAAGAGGAAAGAGGCAGTGAACCCTTGAGGTCCCGTGTGCTCCTGGATAGGGGTGCTGAGGGAGAGGTTGACTAACAATGTTGGGGTGTGGCTATGCTAGTACTAGTGCTATTCTTATGCTGGAGCGGGTGTAGATCCTGCATCCTGAGTGTTGATTACAATGACCATGCAGTCAATGAAGTCCTGTATGCCGTTCTGGAGAGTGAAACAGTGGTCCGTCGAGTGTCCTGGGATTCGATGGTAACTACAGTACAAATTTGCTTTATACCACGCCAGTAATGGATTCGACGATGGGCGAACGTCTGGGTACCTGAGGAGCGACTACACCATGGGAAGGATGGCACTCAACGGCTCGACAAGTGGGGTGAAATCTTGGTCGAGTCGTGGGGGCCTTCCCTATGGGGGGTGTTGTCCTTGCCTTGTCGGTGCTACGCGATACACTGGCTCGGCGGTGGTAGTGATGTGGGGTGTGTGGGTGTCCTACGTGCTGGTGCATAAACTACCTGATTTTGAGCTGACGGGCCCATCGCGTTCACTAGCAGAGCAGGGGACCCAAGGTATGCGATGGTGCTCTTCGAGGGATCCCTCCTCTTCGGATAGTTGAAGCTGGAGCCATTGTTGTTGTTGTTGGTGCCGGCGTTGTGGCTGGAGGTGGTTGCCTACTTGGCGAACGCGGTGAGTGCAGGTAAGTTGCCACTTTGTAGTGAGCCCTCGACACGGGCATCGGCTCTAATCAGAGAGGATAAAGTGGTGATAGTCTGGATCTACCCCACGAATGATCATTTCGGTTGACTCCTCATTAGACGATCTATCCTTGACTTATGAGGCAAGGGCACGTCAGCGCTCGACGTACTCCTTGAACGGCTCGAGGGACTTCTTCTTGGTGGCGGCCAAGTCCTCGCTCTTGGGGACTAGGTCGAGGTTGAAGGAATACTGTTCCAGGAACGCCTAGGCCAAGTTGTTCCAAGTTTGGATGGTCGCCATGTCCAAAGAAGTGAACCACTTCAAGGTAGGGCGAGAGAGACTCTTCTGGAACAAGCGGATCAACAACCTTTCGTCAACCTGGAGCCTGGACCTGAGCGAGGTCTCTGCAGTATGCCCTCAGATAGAAGATTGGGCAGCCTTTTCCGTTGTATTTTTTGAAATCCGAGACATGGAAATTCAGCAGGAGAGTTGCCTCTAGGAAATAGCTAAGGCCCGAAACTGAAAAGACTGGCGGTCCCCACCCTGTACTTGTCGAAGTGCTCTTTCCAAAGCACCCATCCTGGAAAGGAGGGCATCTGGGGTCGTTGCTGTTGAGATTGGCTCAACTTGGGTGTCACGTATGCCGTGTGGGTCGCACCGAGGTGCTCCTCCAGATCCACCATCATACCACCTGGTGTCATGGCATGATGGCTGGCATACCCGTGCAGGTGAGTGGTGTGGTGCGAGATGCATGGGGGAACCTGTGTTTGATGTAGGGACAAAGGGTAGGTAGTATACTGTGTTGTGAGTAGTGTGAGGTTTGTGGGCGGCAGCTGCTATCCTGGTGCGAATCTAGGCAGCGAGACAAGGGAGTGCTGCGCCCTTGCCAGACCGAGGGCCTGGCCACCAGGTGCTGGAGATGCATGCTGTGAAGAGTGAGATGAAAGTGAAGGATGTAGGATCGACACCCCCATCACCTGACTGGCGAGGAGCTAGGGCGACGACCAGGGAGGTGCAGTGGGTGCAGAGTGGAGCACTAAAGCTGAGGGTGGCAAGACCTCAGGGGGAGGAGAAGCTGGGAGCAGTGAGGAGTCCAAGGAGAGTGCCATGCCTTGTAGCTTCTAAGGAAGGGTCAAGAAGTATTGGGCTTGCATGGCTGAGCTCCCATCTGTAGCAGTACCGAGGGATGGGATTGTCAACGGAGCTAACACAGCAGAGGGCAAATGGAGAGCAGACTGTCCAAAAGGGACGGATCCTACCAAAGAGGCTATCGTAGTCGGCTAGAAGGTCAAGGTAGATGGACCCTGCAGAGGGAGAGACACCGACAGCTCCGGAGCTCGGGTGGCGGTCACCGCAACCGACTCGATGTCGGGCTCTAGACCGGACAGGGTTTGCCAGTGTCACGACACAAAAGGGGAGGAAGACCCATGGGCCTGGAAGAGGCTGACATAGGGTGAAGCGGCAGCTGAGGAAGTCAAGAAAAGGGACAAGGGGGATGAAGTGGCGATACCCTCGGAGGTGACAATAAAAAAAGCCTCGTTAAGGCACTGGGCCATGGCGGAACATGAGCGAGTGCAAATAGCACTACGGTAGCTAAAGGAAGGACGGATCCTACGACGAGCTATCGTCGGAAGCGACAAAATCTCGAGGAATGCTAAGAACTAGTGTCACACAACAAGGAAACTGAGAGGGGCGCTCGAGATCGGGTCAAAGGACTCGTGCGCAAGCCTGTGGATAAAAGAGACAGGAGCAGGTATCAAAACCTGAGGATAAGCAAGGCAATATTAATTAAGTGGTATGAATGGCACACATGCACATGGATGCAACAAGCATGCACTCTCTCATAGTCTAAGTGTTTCCTAGGAGGCTGTCTACTCCGGATGCTCTCGGGGTGAATGGGTCTTCGACTCAAGGTAGAAAGTAAGGTTCCGTCCTATGCCAAAGCTATGGAACGGTGGTGCATTGGGAGCCTCAACCCTGCCAAAGTATGAACTATATCCTCTACTAACACCGACACAACCCCAGACAAGGGGGGACAGCCCAACATCAAATCCTATGCCAAAGCAATAGGACAAGAGAACTGGAACTAGCCTTCACAAACTATAGGTGGACTCAAAGGAGAGAGATGCATGCTCCTATATGTTTCAATCTTGCAATATGCCTGTGTCTTTTACTTGCATTTTATTAACCAGAGGGGAAAAGAGTTTGAATTGGTCTCTAGTTTTGCCTTATTAATTGTTTCTCTAAGTTTGTGCGTTTTTTTTAAACCAGAAGGGGAAGGCATACATGTCTCTGTTCTCCTAGTCATGTCAAATGCAAAAAGGGAAGAAAACACACAAGTAAGGCAAGCTAGCAAGCAAACAACAAGCAAAAGGCATGATTATGGCGTGTGCAAGTGTTGTGGCATCATGATAGTGATAAAATAAAAAACATCGAACACATCATAAAGCATGTATGGCATGTGCATTGTGATGTGGAGATGTTATCATGGTGTAAAGTAAAACATACATCACACATAAGGCATAACATATCAAGTGCACAAAAGGGAGACCATGCAGGCGAGAAAGAACTGAAAATGAAAGCCAGAGTCTGTCTTTCCCCAGCAGAGTTGCCAGTTCCTATGACCATGCCTGCGAAGGGGAACTGTGCTCCCACTCGATTGGGACCGCATGGGAGTCGATAGGGCCACGGCGAATCTGACAATTCTGAGGACGGGAAAATGACTCGAAAACACTGAAAAGGGATATAGGAGTAAAATATGGAGTCGCCACCTAGTTTATTCAAAAACAGAAAGACGAGGAAAACCATGTCGGAGAACCAAAACATGAAATCGAATGCAAAATAAGATGACTCATGCCAAATGGATTCAACACACAAATCATTGCGAATCAAAGAAAGGGTAAAGACTCCTATTATGTTCGGGGAAGGTGTTAGGCACCCCCCCCCACTTAGATGCCGATTAATAGGATTATATGGATGATGCAAGATAAATAAATTGTATGGCTAAGAGGGAATGACATATCAAAGACTGAGTGCAATCAAACCAAAAGGCACCAAATAATGCAAGAGGTCAAATGTAACTAGACAAATGGCTAAGCTATGCCGGATTTCATCCCTAGTCGATACACGCATGATTGAGGCGCAACATCTACGCGCAATTAGAACGTGCATTCCAAAGCAATCCTGGTCATTTGCCATCATGGCCTCATCCCCAGCCACACAAGGATGACTATGAAGTAGCCATCGAGGTGTAGGGGTAAAGCCATACTAGGGCTTATGCATGTACTAAGAGTCGAGGAAACCATAACATAAAAGAAAACCAAATCAAAATCAAGGGACTCAAGCAATCCAGAGAGTAAACCACGTTTGAAAAGACAAAAAATGCAGGGGGAGCTGAACAGGGATGGTGAGACATTAGCTTGGTAGGACCTGACCCCATTTAGGCCCTAAGTGATACGCGCATGTGAGGCGCGCTATCGAGGGGCACAGGTGAAATAGGAGGCCAGGCCTGCCTCCTTCATCACCTCCTCCCTGGAAGGTGAAGCATCACCAGACGACAAGGATTGTCTGGGAGCTCAGGGGAACTACCACGATGTGACGAGAATGCAAGGGAATCAACGAGTTGCAAGGGGGAATCCTCCCCATCTCACCATCACCGGTGTCAATGCCGACCTCCCTCCGACGAGCCTCCATAGGAGGTTCCGGCTGGGGAGGCCGACTTAGTGGCTCTGAAGAGTCAGAGGAGGAGGAGAGACGTCGTCGAGAAGAGTCAAGCCAAGTGCTCAATGGCCGGAGCCTCACACCGGCATGGGCCGACCGTCGACAGGGGGAATGCGGGATGCAACGAAAACATGGGAAAAACCACGAGAAAACGGTCCAAGAAAATGAAATATACGCTCCTAGGTTATCCTTTAATGAGATGAGAGGGAACGTTACCTGTTGGCGGCCGGTGGAACGTTGCTAGCGTCGACAAGCGATGTGCTTCGGCAAAAGGCTAGATGGCTGCCACAAGGCTGGAGACAGACTAGAAATTTGTAGGGAGCTTAAGGGTAGACCAGGGGTGTTTGCTGGAGGTGGAAAAGAGGATGCTGATCGAAGCTTGAGTGTTGGGTTCACTGGTCTCAGGTGAGCTCCGGTGAAAGTCTCTGGTTTCTCCTCTCTTCTCTCCTGTGAAAATTTGGGTTCTCTGGCTAGAGGAGCTCGAGGGGGTTTTGGTGGTTGCTCCTATCGTGGTAGGTGGCTGGTGGCAGGGCGTGGCTCAGTGTCAAGGATGCTAGGGGATGGCTCGTTAGTGCCGTTGCAAGCCTTGCATGATGGCGGAAGCGGCGTAGGGCGTAGAAGGCTGGTGGTAGGGCGTGGAAAGCTCAGGGACGTCAGGCACGCTGGGGGACAAGTCAACATTCCATGCACGGTATCGCTCGTACGAGGTATGAGGTCGTACGACGAAAGCGACCAATCAAGCGGCGCCTGTCGTGCTGCCCTAGCCTTGATGAACGCTTAGGCCACTCAAGCAGGTCGTGCATGTCATTGGACCAGAGCACACAGACTGGGTTTTAAGTGTTGGGCTTAGCTTGATGAGTGGATTTAAGGGTAATTAGAGGTTTTTAGGTTGGTTTAGGTTCATGGGTTTGGTTAGGGAATTGGGGTAATTCCAGGTCAACCGTCCAGTTACGCTCTCTACCGGATCCACCTACCAACGTTGACCAAAAATCGAGGTGTCTACACCTGGTTTCCACGAACTATTTTGTTTGTGTCCCAATCAACAAGTTTGTTCTTCCCTAGCTTCTACGAACTACCTTGGCCACATCCTGATCGACAAGTTTGCTCTTTCCTGACTTCCATGAACTGTTCTGGAACTATCTCGACTACATCCCAATTGACAGGTTCGTTATTTCCTAACTTCCATGAACTATCTCAACTACATCCCAATTGACAGGTTTGTTATTTCCTAACTTCCATGAACTATCTCGACTACATCTTGGTCGACAAGTTTGTTCCTTTTTTGGCTTCCACGAACTATCTAAGTTGCATCCTAGTTGACAAGTTTGTTCTTTTTGGGATGATATCCCCAACTATCTGATTGACACCATCAAATATCCAAGCAACATCATCAAATCTCTGAGTAACACCGTCAACTATCCCAACTGTGTCCCAATTGGCTAATCCATTAGCTTGTCTTGTGCTTCTTTTCTTGGGCTGATATCCCCAACTATCTGATTAACACCATCAAATGTCTAATTGACACTGTCAAATGTTCGAGTGATACCGTCAATTGTCAATCAGCATTATCATCGCACTCAACATCACATACGCATCACTTTATGCCCTACATTTGCATCACTCAACATCACATAAGGATCGTTTTGTGCCTTGCATTCGCATCACTCAGCATCATACTCAACATCACATAAACATTGCTTTGTGCCCACCATTCACATCACTCAACATCGTACTCAGCATCACATCAGCATTTCTTTACCTTGCATCAACATTGTGCTCAAGAGCTAGCACTGCATCGTATCGCATAGCATCATATTTGCAGGGGTGACGAGTCATGATTATCGGCGAATCCTCTGAATAAGTGACTCAAAGCCAACAACAATAGCACCCTCCCACAGACTCCAAGCAATGTGTCTTGTCAACCCTGAGCATCGGACTGGCTTCCCTCAGCCTTGCTCAGGGAGAAGTATCTATACACACCTCAGTTTCATAGTTGCCCATTGAAGGAGTCCTTTGGAAGAACTTGCTCTGATCATGACAAACCTACCCAACAACAAAAACCTAACCAACACCTCAAAACCATTCAAAACCACAAACCCTAAGCACCTAAGGCCAACCCATGGTCCAAGCACTCAAGCGATAAACCCACGATCCAAACAATGGGCCCAGATATAGGACAGGTGTAGCCCATTGATGTGCAAAGGAGATTCATGTCACTAGCGCATGGCAATAGCACATGGCATTAGCGCATTTTCCTGGCACACAATGTCAATGTGGCACCTTGAGCTAGTTTCTGCTGCAATAGGATTTAATCATCCAATCATTTTTGGATGTGTAATTCCAAGCCTCCCATTGGTTGCTACAGATCCAGGAATATCCATTGATGTGTCTTGACCATCATACCCCTCACCTAATCATCAAAACCCAATCCAAATTGTTGCAACGAGAACCTCTATAAATCAACCTCCACCCTCTACATGAGCTCTCTCTTGGCTCTTACACACTCTCGACCATCCTGCTATCTCATGCTTTCTACGATGCACAGCACTCACATTCGCACTTTCACACCCAGCACAGAGTCGAGCATCCATCCTCCCTCCTCGCTACCTTTTGCATCCCAATGAGTGTACCTGAGTGAGAGATATCCTTGAGCTGTCAAGAGACCCACACCTCTCCAATCGACATGTCCAGAGCAGTTGCAACCTGAAGAGGACCGTCGTACAAGCCACCGACAATGGGAGGTACATTCAGAGCTCCAACACAGGTAAGCAATCCTAGAGTGTGTGTAATTATCTCTTCGTTTGCTCTACAAAGCCTCATTGCCATCAAATTCTCTACATTTCATCAGAGTTTTACCTCATTTGCGTCCTCTATTTCTTCTTTTGGTGATGAGTTCTCGACACTCACATGAGGCCATCAGCCCTTGAATGCGAGACATGGCCCATCCCCACACACGTATCCACCTCTCATCACCTCTACGATGCTCCTGATGACATCATGGCCTTGGACTTCCTATGTCACAACCACTTGCCTCACCAACAATCCTCAATTTCAATGTCACAGTGATGGAGCCGACGAGTTGTGGGACATGAGTTGATTTTGTTTTGATTATCTTTCACTCATGTTTCATCATTGCATACTTCTCCATGGCATGTTCGAATGGTTTCCAAATTGAATCGACCTTTGAATTCATCGGATTTGTGCAATAAAAGTAAACTGTTTGAACTAGAGTTATTGGGGCGTGTTGGGGATATGCATCTAGATAGCACATGGTCTCAGTGCATGAATATGGTGCCTAAGGCTAACACGTTTATCTAGCACATTTACCTGGCACAATGTCCTTGTTCATTGCACAGCAACCTAGTAGAGCACTGCTTGCATTAATCATTGCATTGCATTGGTTTTTTCCTAATCTGATTTTCACCATAGCATGTTTTACTCACATTTGCATGGTATCCCACACTTTCCATATGACATACATTATTGAGCACTTGCATACTTGCAATGTCATACACCTAAGCAGATTAAGCATTAATAGACCGACTTAGGCATGTATGGATGCCTATCACCTTCCTCATGCGTAACAAGAGTCATTACCCCTTCTCTACCTACGAAAAACTTATGTGTTTATCTATTGGCATTGAAGTTTTGCATTCTTTGTTCTTTACTTGCACATTCCTTTTGCATACAGTTTTCCTCATCTTCTGTTTTCTTGAATAAACTAAGTAGCGACTCCCTTCCTTATTCATTTGCTTTTTCTTTTCACCTTCGCTTGGCGTTTCTAAGTCAAGATCCTCCTCGGATGCACCACCTTCTCGATGGCCTCTTGGTGTGCTTGGACTTGTCTCATGCACTTTGGGTCTCACTCCCCGCCACGCTCGGTCACAAATGATAAAGCGATAAATTCTCATATTATATTCTAGAATCTAAATAAATAATAATATTTATTCATTTGATGAGACAAAATAAGTGTTCCTTTAAAACACGTCAAAAGAATAAATAATATTATTATTTATTACCATATTAATGGCACATGCTGTCAGACGTGCACATGATATGTGCACGTAGAACATGAATCAAAAAAATATTTACCAAAAAATTAAATAAATAATGTCCTCATACGCACATGATATGCACATGAGACAATCAACTTTTTTTTGAAAAAACCATGATTGGTTTGATGGTTTTTTAGATTTTTTTTATTAATTAATTATGATTAATGAAGTCTAAACAAGTCCAAAATCCTAAGCTAATCACTTACACTAATGACTTTTTCAATTATAAATAGAGCTCATCTCTTCTCATTTTTTCAACCTCAAGAAGAAAGAGAAGGATGGAGCTCTAGAGAAAATTTTCTAAGAGAGAGAGAGTTCTAATTTAAGAAGAAGTTAATATCTAGGTTCTAAATATTAGTGTTTCCTAGTGATAGTTGTAGTGGGATCTATCCAATTAAAAAGTTGAATTTCTTCATTTCTCAATGACAGGGTAGGCTCTTCCTAATCCATTTGAGGTCGTGGCTAAAACGAAAACACAATTAGTTGAAATATTCTTTTTATGATTTCATCTTCCTCTATTTTAACATATCATAGCATCACACATGCTATCAAATTTCTCTTCATTTTTGAGTTTCTTGAACTCTACATATATAAAAAACATAAAAAGAGTTTTCTCAAAATCACATGTTTCGAAGGTTTTTACCCATATAAAGAATTTTCATATTAAAATATTATTTTTGATCTTTTTACATAAAAATGTGCTCACTTTAAAATAATTTTCATAAAATTTTCTAATTATAGATTTTCCCCTTTTATTTTCAAAGATGCTACATAATCACCCTAAATCTTGGATGGGGGTCCACTGTTTGTTAATTTTCGCATTCACTATTTTAAAAGCTAATGGCACGAGGAAGGGTTCCTTTACAGTTCACCTAGATGGCCCTACGTCTTTTCATATTATCGTAGTTGTACCTATTTTCTAAACCCTATGTTTGGGCAATAGTGTATGTGTTGAATGGGCGTGTTTCCTAACATGGTAAAGTTGTGCTCAAGTGAGTGATTGTGTTATGGAAAGTGACTTTCGAATGCTATTTAAACTTTAAGGCTTTAACTAGCCAGCACCACGACAATGTCATGATTATCGACTTGACTTGGGTGATTAACTATTAAGCCTGTATTTCGAAAGTTGTGCATGATCTGGTACTAACCTCATGCCATGTTGTGGTTTACTGATGGGTCAACACTCCGATGGGTCAACACTCCTAGACAAGCATCGTGTGTGTGTGTGTGCGTAATTTATGGATTTTGTAAGGACCTATGTGAAAATTTAACAAATTCAATTAACACTCTAATTCAAGAATCAAGATGTTTTATCTAGATGGGAAGAGGTAAATTATACTACTCTATTGATTTCTAGGGTTTATGCATAAATTTTGTAATAAAAATATGATAATTAAATGAAAGAAGAGCAAAGGCATTTTAGGAAAATCTAGAAAAACAAAAAGACAGGCCGAAATAGGATGTCTACATGTGGTGTCTTGTCATTTACAATTAAATAATAGAAAAAATACATTATATTATTCTCAATACTAAACTTAGTAGTTATCTCTTTCAACCACTACTCGAAATATCAACTTCTCATATTTAACAAAAAACCTTTATCATTTAACAAAGTGGTTGCCAACAACTTAGTTTTTTTAGATTATGATTTTTATTAGATTAGGTGTGAGATCTATGTTAAGAAATGAAATTTGAAAATCCATAATATCAAGTTCAAAATCACTTAAGCATTTTTTTAAATAACTAATTTTCCTAAGAATTTGAACTTCTAATAATTATACAACCACAAAGAACCTTTATCACTTAATCAACGGATTAAAAAGAACTTAATTTTTGTAGATCATTAATTTTATTAGATAAGGTTATATATACAAAGTGAAATGAAAATCTAATTGATTGATGCGTTCAATGTTGTATAACAAGTTTAAAGAACGAGAATGCTCAATCTTGTTATGACTGTGTTTAAGTTAAGTGGTAGTAGGATGCGGGGTCTGGTTTTCGTCCAATATCTAGTATCTCTAATCCATCCTCTACGTCCCATGAGCACGGGAAAAAGGTGGCAATGGGGCTTGCGACCACCAAAGGTGAAAATCAAAGTTTTGATGGGGAAGATGTCGTGGTTGTGCTCATCTCCTGTCACCATGTGCTCATCTCCTGTCTGACTATGTGGTTGTGCTCTCATGTCGTGTCGTCACACTCCAATGATGGGGTACTCCTAAGGGCGAGGCAATAATGCCTGACCGAGAGGGGAAACCTACCACTATGCCGCACGCGTAACCAGTTGCCTCTCAATGCATCGTGGATGTGTTCCGCTAATGATGCAGTGATAGACCGACAAAATGCTTTTGCTCGACGAACCCAGTCCCATGGACGAAGTTGACGTAGTGATCTCCACTGCAGAGAACCATGCCTCATCGCCTTCGCCCTCAAAGACCAAGTCTCGACCAGGCTCAGTAGATCTTCAGTGAGCCTCAAAGCAGCAACACAAAATTAGCCCGGCCAGTACAATTCTCCAAACCTCTCTCTTCTTTTGGTGAACATTATCGTTTTGATGTACGGCAAAAAGGTCGTTGCATACAATCCAGGCATCTCCCTTCATCCCATGGCACTTCAAGAGCTTCTCAACATCGAGGAGTGGCTGTTGGAGGCTAAAGAGGCTGCAGAGGCAGACTTGGATGCGATGGCATCGGCTGAATGAAGAATACTGTGTATGTCCAGAGAAGTCTTCTTTGTCGTTGGCCAATTCTGTCGCTGGCCAATGTTGCTAGTCTATCCTTTGCAATTGTGTGCAGGTGTTGGATTGTATTCACACTGTTCCCAAGAGTACAATGTACAACTTGGAGTATACAAATACACTCCATTCACTGAACAAACAATACAACTTTGAACCATGATTCAATTTGCGAACAAACAATATCAAAAACGACGAAGCAAAGGGTTACAATCTGCAAAATATCCGCCAACTAGGGTTTTGCAAAGACGACAAAAACTAGAAGTTATCCAATTCACAAGTGAAACATAGCAAAATCTGGAATTTACCACATTCACAAATGAAACGAGAATGTAGAGGATGATCGTACTTTCCTCAAACCAGTTCATTATTTCCATTTTGAACGAGCTGTTTCTAATTACATTAAAGTACCATGATCACATTACATCGATTAAGGGCAGGCTACAGGATCATTAAAGCCACAAAAGTGAAATATACAAGCAACTTGGGAAAAGGCCTACTTTAAAAAAAATTCTCACAAGGAAAACGAGAATTTCAAAGATAAGCACAATCAAAAAGTACACAGTTGCAACACTACTTTCCTCAACCAGTTAACTTTTTCATTTTAAATGGGCCATCATTTTTCTAATTACATTCAAATACCATGATAGCATTAGATTAATTGGATCAACGACCTCAGGACCACCGAAGCTACAGAAGAAGTGAAGTATATCAACAATGACAGATGCGATTTCCAAATGTACAAGGACTATTCCTCCCAGAAACAGGAATGCACGGGTGGAGAACAAAAAATTTTACATCACATTTCTTATGATGTTGAGAACAAATATTGCTTGATGTACAATAATCAAAATTGGTGCACACAGCAGCAAATCTGAAATAAGATATTCTCGCCTCAGCAAAGAAGATGATTACAAAATGGAAATCATACCATGCAGATAAAAGAACCTGTGAGAAGTTTGAGAGGCAACAGTATGTAGTACACATCCATAGTGAAAATGTTTTGCTTTCTTGATCCATGAAATATGAGATCAATTATGAAGCACGCATTCCTGAAACATCAATACAATCAGGCATTAATGACAATAATGCAGAACAGAAACCAAAAAATAAAAGAATTTGATTAAAAAAAAACATTAGCTAAGAAAATTGCAGGAAAACCATTCATGTGCGCGTGGAAATGATGCATCTTTTTCTTTTGCAGGTGCAAAATTGCCTACCATTGCTGCTACAGCTTCTTTTAGGCAATGCCACCAAGTGCAAGACAATAATACAACCACCACCATCACCATCATGTATAATCCTCACTCTATGAGGTTGGCAACAACAATCGATCATCTTCATTTACTTCTACTCAATGCTACTTCCTCTGCTATGAAACTTTAAAAGAACCGTTTAAGAAGCCAATTAAGCAGAAACCAACTTAAGTCACCCAATCATCCTGTGTTCACATAATTTGCGGCAGTAAATCTCTTGGAGTTAAATGTTGTGAAGCAACCTTTCATTCTGTTTACACAATTTTTAATAGACAACAATTTCTTCACACTGTAATGCAAGCCAACTAGAATTTCCTCAAGCTTTTAACCATACAATGACCCACCATTATGGTCATGGTCCCCTCACTCCATAAAACTAAACTAACCTGCTCACATTACAAAGCCATGGCTCCTCACTCTATGAATGTTAAACCTAGAAAATAGTTTCTTTATGGCAATGAATTGGCCATCTGACTACAACTACGAAAACATGAATGAAACAGCAAACTAAAAATAAAATTAAAACCCTTCTGCAAATTATTAACTTTTGCAGTCTTTAGGTTTGGCAATCTTGACTTTCAAGGTCATACCAAGCTATTTATTATTAACAAACAGGTTTGACAAGAAAATATGATGTGGAAAGCAGAACAAACAAGTCACGTCCATAAAACATGGATGGAAATTATTCACCACCAAACCAGGATTTGTGATAAAGTAAAGTAAATTATATTTTTTTGTTTTAGGACCTTACAAACAAACTATTGAAACTCATACATGCTAAATTAACTTAAGTTGTCCCATTAACAATCTACAATCTACCCAAATTATACATCACACTGCAGCCCCGAACTGTTCAATCCACTCGTAATCAAATGATGCAATAATTTGCATCGCTTGTTTCTTGTTTGCACAC
>JAMKQA010015974.1:0-16158 GCA_024699735.1 Posidonia australis
AGAAAAAACCCTAAAATACTTGACAAAACTATAAAACCCTAAATAAACCCTAAAACCTAGGTTAAACTCTAATCCAAACATTAAACCCTAGGTTGAGATCTAAATTAAATTCAAAACCATAATCCAAACTCTAAAACCTAGATCAAACTCTAAGTCAAACCTTAAACCATAAGTCAAGCCCCAAACCCTAAAGTGAAACCTCAACAACCTAACTAGCTTCCATTACATCCTAACTAATCTAACAAACTCATGTAACAACCAAAACAACTCTAACTACTTCCCACTTCTCTCCAACAAACTTAGCCATTTCCCACCACTTCTTAACCAACTTAACTAATTTCCACTTCTCTCCAACAAACTTCCCACTTCTCTCCAACAAACTTAACTACTTCTCACTTATCTCTAACAAACTTAACCACTTCTCACCACTTCTTAACAAACGTAACTATTTCCCACTTCTTTCCAAAAAACTTCCCACTTCTCTCCAACAAACTTAATTACTTCCCACTTCTCTCCAACAAACTTAACCACTTCCCACCACTTCTTAACCAACTTAACTACTTTCCACTTCTCTCTAACAAACTTAACCACTTCCCACCACTTCTTAACAAACTTAACTACTTCCCACTTCTCTCCAACAAACTTAACTACTTCCCACTACTTCTTAACCAACTTAACCACTTCCCACCTCTTCTTAACTACCTTAACCACCTTCCACTCTAACCATAACAACCAACCAAGCCATTTGGAAGCCTATAAATAGCCCCATTCGCAAGTGAAAAGGTGACTTTGGAAAAATTAAGAGAGGAACTTCCCAAAGATTTTTCTCCCAACCAGAGTTACTAGAGTGATTCTGGAGTAAGGAGGAAGCTTGTGGAGGTGAGAATTAAGAGTTTCCAATCATCTCCAGTGAGCTCCGGCAGCCTTCGACGAGCTTCGACCATCCACTCCACTTCCAGACCAGGTATGCCATCTACAGACCTCCATACATGTTAAGAATGCTCTCCTAGGTCCCCCTTTATCTTCCTTGATTGATTCGAATAGGTCCAGAGGTCTCCTCTGGTCGGAATTCAGATCCCAAGCATCGCCAAAGCGATTTTTCGGTGGCCTAGGAGGGGGCGCGAATCCACTAGTTGATTCGAGCCCTAGAGCGTTGGATCCTCCTTCCTAGATCTCCCTCTTGCTTCTCCACCTATCAAAACCCTACTGCAGTCGCTGCGGAAGCGTCCACCAGAAGATCGCCGGAGTCGCGCAATGCCGCTGTCGTCGGGGATGAAGACTGTAAACACCCTCTGATCGCGCGCTTCTTGCATCGTCGTGCCACTCCAAGCCTCCAAGAATGCTCCATGGCATGCCCCCAATACTCCAGAGCTTTCAGATCCAAGCTACGTGCCTTGGAAAGCCACTGCAGTCGAGCTCGCCGAAGTTGGATCGCAACAACGGCGAGCTAGGTTCGAGGATGGGGGAAGTGTCCCATTGTCGCTTCTTGAGGAGGGGAAATGCTCCACTCGTTGCCTCCAAGCTTCCTAGACATTTGGATCAAGCACCGTAGTCCTCCAGCAGCTCCCTTCTTCTCCGGTGTCGTCACCGTAATGCCCCGACGGCGAGGGGGACAGGTAGCCCACTCTAGCCGTTAGATCTTCGATCCAGACCGCTGGATCGTCTCCTCCTCCTCCCTTCTTGCTTCCCATGAGGTCTGATCTTAGATCAAGCCATGGGATAGCCTCCAACAGCCCCTCTGGCGGTCGGCGACGAAGGAGCTCCATCGCCAGCGGCCATCAAGTCTTTTTCTTAAAAAAAATAAAAATAAAAATAAGTTTTCTTTGATTAAATTTCTGAGACTTTTGTTTTGTTAAATTTAGGTCCTTATTTTCTTACAAATAGGTCCTTTTCTTTACTATTACGTCCCTACACATTTTTTTAAATAGTTTGAATAAAGTTTGATTTGAAAATATTGGAATATGCCCCCTAAGCTTTCTTAATAATGTTTTCTAGGCTTAAAAATTATACAAAAACCCCTAAGTTTCTTGAAAATGATTCTAAATGCATATTTCTCGGGTTAAATTGCATTTAACCCCTAAGTTTCATGAAAATGATTCTGAATGCATATTTCTTTGTCTAAATTGCTTTTAAACCCCTAAGTTTCATGAAAATGATTCTGAATGCATATTTCTTTGTCTAAATTGCAAGTTAAACCCTGGAAATTTAAATATTGGTTAAAATGTGAGTTAAATTGCATTTTCGCCCCTAAACTTTACTGATTTCACATTGAATGCATGTTTTCTAGGGTAAATTTGCATGTTAGCCCCTTAAAATTTCTATTTTCAATCATGGACTCTTTTGTTTTGCATATTTTACCCTGGATTTCCACAGAATTGAATTGAATACATGTTTTAGTGGCAAAATTGCATTTTGACCCTTAGGAATCTTCATTTGACTAAAAATGCACAGTTTTGCACACTTGACCCCGAATTTCTTTGAAATTATATGAAATGTGTTTTTCGTTGTATTTTTGATAATTTAGCTTCAAAATTTCAGTTCTATCTTAGTGTTTGGGTTTTTTTGCACAAAAGCCCCTGGAATTCACATTTTTACACTCACATATGCATTTTGCACATTTTGTTGCAATTTTTCATACATGTTTTCTAGTGATTTCTTCCTTACATGACGCACTCATTTCTAACTCATTTCAAGCTTGGTTTTTCCATCATTTCCAAGATTTCATCCAATTTTCATGTTTTTGATTTGATTTGGCTTTCCATCGCTCGAGGGCGTACATTAACAAGCTTATCAATGTCGACATTGTCCCGAATGAGGATTATTTTCCCCAATTTGATTTTCTCTGATTTATTCAAATTTTCGCTGATTTGCGAGACACATTTTGAGAGTTTTCTCGATTTTCATGATTTTCCTCATCGCCCACGGGTGTACAGTAAAGCGGCATTCTTAATGCCTACATTTGTCCCTCGGATTAATTTTTCCCGTTTATTTTCTTCTTTTCTTTGATTTGGCATGTTTTTTCAGTCATCTTTGGCATATGCTTTCAGAATAGGCAAGCACACACCCAGTAGACCATTTAGCAAGTAGGAAACCTAGAAAGACCGAGTTCCGTGGGCACATAGGGGTGCCTAACCCCTTCCCCATGCGTAACAAGAATCCTTACCCTTTCTCCGGCCTGCATTGATTTGTGCATTACATCCATTGTGCACGAAGCATACATGTTTTCTTCATCTTGTTTCCTTCTTGGTTTTCTTTTGTGTTTGGTTTTCCTCCTCTTTCCATTAAAAGACTGGGTAGCGACTCCTTTCCTTATCCTTTCTTATCTTTCCTTGGTGTTTCCGAGTCTAGTCTTCTTCTCCGGATTCACCATCTTCACCGTGACCATATCAGGACTCCTCGTGTGCTTCCACGCACCAGTAAGGAGAGCCTTGCAGGGTTCCACCTGCATGGTCACAGGAACTAGCGACTCCACTGGGGATAACTAGATTCTAGCTTTTGTTGTGGTTTTCGTACTTGTCTTTGGTCTATGTACCTTATGTTTGCTTGCTTGTTCTATTAGCTTGTACATATTTGACTAAACATGCCTTTTTTCTTGCCTTTTTACACTAGTACTATGCCATTGCACATGCACATGGCTTAATTCATGTTTTTTTTGTTGATACTTGCTTTTATTCACCTACTTGTGAGCACTACACCAGCACATGCCATGTTCATGCCTTTTTGCTTGCTGATTGACTTTTTAGATGCCATGATTGTGTGTTTTCTTCCTTTATTTGTATTTGCCATGGTTAGGAGAGTAGAGACATGTTTGCCTCCCTATCTTGTTTAAATAAAACACACAAGCTCAGACAAACAAATAATAAGGCATAACTGGAGACAAATGCTCACAATTCCCTATGGTTTAATAGAACGCAAGTAAAAGATACAAAAGCATATTACATGAATGATCATTTTAGAAAGCATGCATCTTCTCCTCTGAGTCCACCCACATTTCGTGAAGGACAATTCTAGTAGCCCGTTCTATAGCTTTGGCATAGGACGTGTTGCTAGTTTGTCCCCCCTTGTCTAGGGTCGTGTCGGTGCTAGTAGATGGTACAACTCCATGCTGCTGCAAGAGATGAGGCCACCAACACACCACTAGTTCACTGCCTGCACTTCGGCCAAGACTTAGAACGGGAACCTACTTTTCAGACCAGAGTCAAAACCTAAAACTCATGACTGCGTCCTATGTGGTCAACCCCATATGGGACATGTATGGTGAGAGAGTGCACTTGAGGACATTCATTTGCATTGTGTGTCATGGCATGCCACTTTAATAACTCGCATTTGTCTTTGCATCGTTGTCTAGGTTCTGATACCTGTTTCTCTTACCTGTTTTCCAAGGTAGCTTGTTGCGAGGTCCTCAGCTAAGAGCTCGGGTGTCTCCGTCGCAGGGGGCCTCTTGTGGTTGTTTTCTCTTGCCTTTTTCGAGCTATTGGTCATTTTTTGACTATAGTTCATCTTAGAGAACATACGTTTGTATTTTTCCGCAGCTCCTTTTATTTTGCTTGCGGTTAGCCATGGCCCTAGAGACCTACAAGCCTCTAGTTATTGTTTTGAAGGGGGACCCCCACTTAGATCCTCCTCTCACTTTGACAGCTTCTTCTTCCCTCTACGTGTCCCGATTTGGGAATCATGGAGGATCCTTATTTCCTCTTCTAGGACAGTAGCAGACACAAGCCAGTCTAGGGCCCATCACTAATTCGACTGCAGTGACTACCATGCGGGTCCCAGAAGTTTTACCAGCTGCACCCTATTCCTTGGGCCTTCCTGTTTCAGGAGATCAATTAGCTACGGTTTCATCTGTTTTATGGGCCATTCCTATTCCGCTCTTGCCCTCAGACCTATCATTTGATGGGTCTTCGACCACACAAGCTAAGTACTGGAGAGCTTTGGCCTGAGGGTTCGAGCGCATGGCCCTTTCTCTTGATCATGTTGAGTGTCCTCCTCTTTCGACCATTAAGGTTCCAGTGCAGACCACTATAGCATTGTAAGCTCACCCCACTACATTATCGCCCATACCATCGCCTCAGCATCACACCGCTCCGACGATGGGGGCATTATCTCTGCCTCCTTCACCACAACTGCATTGGTCACAGCATGCATCATAGTCACCTACGAATCAACCCATTAGTTTTGCAAGAGTACAACATTTCTCGAGTCCCTCCCCCGGAGCGGTACTAGTGCCGCAGCTGTTGCTCTCATGCTCAACACCACACACAACACAGCATACTCAAAACCCACCTCAACATCAGGATCAGGTCCCAACACGTAGGTCATCATCACACACTAGGCGCACACCTCCCACTATCAAGCCAGTGCATCTCGTCGCATCGACTCAACAAGGACAACAACCTTAGGAGAAATGATGCCATAGCGTTGAATGTGACTACACTCCACTGGGCGAGTCGCTGAGCGCTATTTTTCCTCATGTTGTGTCACTTCTGAGACTCCTGGATCCACGTCCCCCACCAACTCCACTCCCTCCGTGGTATGACGTGAGCGCATACTACGATTATCATCAGGCCTTGAGGCATTCGTTTGATAAATGCTACACTCTGCGGGATGTCGTTCAGACTTTGATTGACAGTGGGACCTTTGTTTTTTGCACAGTACCCACATCCAAGTCTCTATCCTCACCAGCATCAAGGTTTGCACACACTACACATTCACACACCATCGTTGAACCAACATGCTGTGTCGTGCCAATTTAGCAAGGACATCAACAACGGCAGAGGCGGCCTCACCATAAGGAAAAAGACTTCACCCCACTTGGGGATTCGTTGAGCGACATCTTTCCCAAAGTTGCGCCATTCCTGTGGCTACCGGAGATTCATCCACCATCGGACTTGCTTCCTAGGTGTTATAAGGCTAACTTGTTTTGGCTATACCATCGCATACGTGGTCATTCGACAAACAAGTGTCACACTCTTCAGAATGCTGTCCAGGATTTGATTGACAATGGTAACATTGTCGTCAACACACAGGAGGCAGCCCACACATACACTTGCACACACACACACACACACACACACACGTGCACACCCTTGAATAGCTGACCTTACCGTGTCTTAGCAGACAAGCTCCAAGGATACTGGAACCTCAAGGGTTTTCCTCTTTCTCCCAGTTTTTCCCAAGGAATCCATCAGGCCTCTTTTTTCCTAGCTTGTCCTCTCTCTACTTCTATTTGGCAGCACATGTGTATGCCACTCTTATTCTTGTTCCTCCTTTGCCTAGTTTGTCCTCTTTTCTTTTCTCAGTTCTGTTCAACGACGCTCACGTGTGCCACTCTTGATCCTGTTCCTTTACGGGGGCCTAACCTAGAGTTTGCCAGTTTGCCATGCATCGATCTAAGCTAGCATGTGAAAATACCCTAGATCAAGTAGGAGATAGCCGTGACAGCAGATGTCAACTCCAATGGAGATATAGTTTTAATGTCACCAGCAGATTCAGCATTCACAGTGACAGTCTCAGTTCCAATAATTCTTTCGATAGCCTTGAATACATCTGCCTTGATTACGGCTTCCTGTGGCACTGCTTGGACTTACTTTGAACCCCAATGGCATCGTTAAAACAGCAACGACGAGGATTGGAGTTGTATCCTTTCTCTTTGTTCCCTTTGTTTTTCTTTTTGCATCATCATATACCAGAACACAAAAAAGAAGAAGGAAAAGCACAAAAGATAAAAAAAAGAAGAAAAAACACAAAACATGAAAAAAACATCAAGAACAACTAAAGAGGGTAGTTTGCTTGTCAATAACATTTTGCCCGATGATGAAAAATTGGAAAAGCTCGCTTATGTCAGAATGGAATATCCCTCCTTAGTTGTCACTACTTAGACAACAAAGTAAGCAAGGGAGCCACCAAGCATTAAAGCCAGATGGAATGTTCAAGCTCCGTAAGGATCCTGCACCTCCAAGAGGGAGATAAAATGTTAGGGGTGACTAGAGTGTGAGCCAGAAAAGAAAACATACATTCGCAAGGGCATAAAAGAATTGAGAAGACAGAAGTCAGCCCAAGAGTGAGAGGCATGTGTTGTAGCTCTACCCTTACCATACCTTGGAGAAGAGTTGGAGTATGTGCTCAGTAAAATCACACCTTTGAGGGTCTGACTCACCCACTTGCAATAAATGCCTCTTGAATAGATCAGGCACTTATTACCTCCAAGACAAGGTTATAGTGAAACCACATGTCTATGAGGGAGTAAAAGAAAAGACAATGACATCGAAAAGAAAAAGCAGGTGCAGGACCTTAAAGAGTTTGGCATGGAGCTAGGTCCATCACAATACCTTACCGTGAGTTCGAGTGCCACCACTACCCAGAGAGAGCCACCTAACGACTTGCAGGTCTCTATAGTGGCAACTGAGTCGAAGGTGTCATCCTCCTCTAACAGGCATACAGCTTTCCAGCCTAACTGAGGGCAAACAAACAGCTGAGCTAAACAAGCAAATGATCCAGATAATGAACTCATTGAGGAAGCAAAATAGTAAATGCAGATAACAAGCAACTAAAATCACAAGGCATGCATTTCTTGATAAAACAAAATAGGTCACTCTTAAATAACTAAATTGCTCACAATAATAGAGTCCACCACAGTAGTCATAATCATCACAGTTTTGTTTCGATGAATTCTTTTTCTTTGCTTATGGACTTGTTCAACAGGATTTTTGCCAAGTACCTTCAGCCAGGGGCATTTCAACTGCCCAGTGGTTAAAGTGTGTAAGCAGCAAGAACACCAGCTATAGTGTAATTGAACTAGTACCTTCGACCATGGGCATGTCAGCTGCTCTTTGGTCGAAAGTCACATATCATGCGCCTGACAAAACATCAACTTACTATGTAACTGAACTAGAGCCTTCGACCAGGGGCATGTAAGCTGCTTTATGGAAAGTAGGACTGTTTTGAGAATGCTTGGTGCAAATTGTTGTCCAAACGATGGTCAGATGTACATTCTTATAGAGAAGTGACATTTAAGTGGCTCCTACAAAATGACAACTACAGCAGGACATTACAGCGAGTCAAGCATCAGATCTGGGGCATCGTTGGCATGTCAGAAACACTCTGAATTTGCGATGGCATTGGGCATAGACAACAGACCCATCGAGAGTGAGCCGAGTCGCTGTAGGTGTACATGTAGTGGCTTAGAACCATCAAGAGTGAGCTGAGTCGCTGCTGGTGTACCAGCAGTGGGTTGGAACCATCGAGAGTGAACCGAGTCGCTACCAGTGTACAGGCAGCGGTGCCGAGAGTGAACTGAGTCACTGCCTATGTACAGGTAGTGGCTCGAAACCACCGAGAGTGAACCGAGTCACTGTCGATGTACAAGCAGCAGCTTGGAATTGCTGGGAGTGAACCGAGTCATTGACGGTGTACATGTTGTGGCTCAAAACTGTCGAGAGTGAACCAAGTCGCTGCCGATGTATAGGCAGTGGCTCGAAATCGACAGGAGTGAACCAAGTCGCTTCCAGTGTACAGGCTATGGCTCGGAATCACCGAGAGTGAAGCTATTCACTGCTAGTGTAAAGGCAGCATGTCGGAACCACTGAGAGTGAACCAAGCCGCTGTCGATGTGTAGGCAGTGGCTCGGAGTCATCGACAGTGAACCGAGTCACTACTGGTGTACGGGCTTCGACTCAGAACCGTCGAGAGTGAACTGGGTCGCTGTTAGTGTACATGCAGAGGCAACAAGAGTGGACTGAGCCACTGCTCGTGTACAAGCAGCTACTCGGAACCGCTGGGAGTGAACTGAGTCGCTATCGGTGTACAGGCTATGGCTTGGAACAACCGAGTGTGATCCAAGTCACTACTGGTGTACAAGTAGTGGCTCGAAACCACCAATTGTGAATCGTGTCACAGTTGGTGTACCAGTAGCAGCTCAGAACTGCCAAGAGTGTACCGAGTCACTGTGAGTGTACAGACAGCAGTGCCGAGAGTGAACCGAGTCACTGCCAATGTTCAGGCTACTGCTCAAACACCAAGAGTGAATCGAGTCGCTACTGGTGTACATGTAGTGGCTCGGAACCGCCGAGAGTGAACCGAGTCGCTGTCGATGTATAGGCAACAGTTCGGAACCGCCGAGAGTGAACCGAGTTGCTGCTGGTGTACAAGATGGGCTCGGAACCATCGAGAGTGAAACGAGTCACTACCGGTGTACATGCAGTGTCTCGGAACCATTGAGAGTGAACCTAGCTGCTGTCGGTGTGTAGGCAGCAGCTCGGAACCACTAGGAGTGAACCGAGTCGCAGTCGGTGTATGGGCTACAGCTTGGAACCATCGTGAGTGAATCGAGTCACTGCCTGTGTACCAGCAATGGCTCAGAACTAGCGAGAGTGAACCGAGTCGCTATGTGTGTACAAGTAGTGGCACCAAGAGTGGACCGAGTTACTGCCAGTGTACAAGTAGCGGCTCAGAACCACCAAGAGAGAACCGAGTCGCTGCCGATGTACAGGGAGTGGCTCGGAACCACTGAGAGTGAACCAAGCCGCTGTCGGTGTACATGTAGTGGCTCATAACCGCTGAGAGTGAGCTAAGTCACTGCCGGTGTACCTACAACGGCTTGGAACCGTTAAGAGTGAACCGAGTCGCTACCGGTGTATAAGCAGCGGTGCCGAGAGTGAACCGAGTCACTACCGGTGTATAAGCAGCGGTGTCGAGAGTGAACCGAGTCACTACCAGTGTACAGGTAGCAGCTCGGAACCATTGAGAATGAACCGAGTTGCAGTCTATGTACAAGTAGCGGCTTGGAACCATCGGGAGTGAATTGAGTCACTACTAGTGTATAGGCTATGGCTCGGAATTACTGAGAGTGAACCGAGTTGCGGCTGGTGTACCAACTACGACTCAGAATAGCCGAGAGTGAACCGAGTCGCTTCAAGTGTACAAGCTGCAGCTCGGAACCGTCGAGAGTGAACCAAGTCACTGCCGGTGTACAAGCAGCGGCTCAGAACCACTGAAAGTGAACCAAGCTGCTGTCGGTGTGCAAGCAGCGGCTCAGAACCATCGATAGTGAACCGAGTCGCTGTCGATTTACGGGCTATGACTCGGATCCACCGAGAGTGAGCCAAGCCACTGTCGATGTGTAGGCAGTGGCTCAGAACCATTGGCAATGACCCAAGTTGCTGCAGGTGTATGGGCTATGACTCGGTAATGCCGTGAGTGAACCGAGTTGCTACTCGTGTACATCCTTGGCTCGCAACCATCGAGAGTGAATCGAGTTGCTGCCAGTGTACTAGCTGCTGCTCGAAACCGTCGAGAGTTAACCGAGTCGCTACCAGTGTACAAGCAGTGATGCCTAGAGTGGACTGAGCTCCTGCTGGTGTACAAGCAGTAGCTTGGAGCCACTGGAAGTGAACCGAGTCACTATCGGTGTAAAGGTTGCGGCTTGGAACAACCGAGTGTGAACCGAGTCACTACTTGTGACCATGCTAGTAGAACCCTACACGGCTCTCCTCTACCGGGTTGCATGGAAGCACTCGAGGAGTCCTGACACAGTCACAGTGAAGATGATGAATCCAGAGAAGAAGACTAGACTCGGAAACACCAAGGAAAGATAAGAAAGGATAAGGAAAGGAGTTGCCACCTGGTCTTTTAATGGAAAGATGTGGAAAACCAAACACACAAGAAAACCAAGAAGCAAACAAGATGCAGAAAACATGTGTGCTCCGTGCCTAATGGATAAATGAATGCGGGCTAGAGAAAGGGTAAGGATTCTTGTTACACATGGGGAATGGGTTAGGCACCCCCATGGGCCCGAGAAACTCGGTCTTTCAAGGTTTCATACTTGCCAATGGTCTAATGGGTGCGTGCTTGCCTATTCTAAATGCTCATGCTAAAGATGATTGGAGAAAACATGCCAAATCAAAGAAATGAAATGAAATGAAATAAAGGGAAAAAGTTAATCCGAGGGTCAAATGTAGGCATTGAGAATGCCACTTTACTATATGTCCTTGGGTGATGAGGAAAATCGAGAAATTCTAGGAAAGTATCTCGCAAATTAGTTGAAATTTAGATAAATCCAAGAAAATCAAATTGGGAAAAATAATCCTCGTTTCGGGACAATGTCGGCTTTGTTAAGCCTTTTACTGTACGCCCTCGGGCGATGGAAAGCCAAATCAAGTCAAGAAAACGGGGAAATCGGGAAAACAAATCTGGGAAACGATGAGAAAACCAAGCTTAAAATGTGCTAGAAATGTGTGCATAAAGAATGGAAGAAGTCACGAGAAAACATGCATGAAAAAGTGCTACAAAATGTGCAAAGTGCATGCAAGAGTGTGATAACGAAGATTCCAGGGGCCTTTGTGCAAAAAACCCAAATTCTGAATGAAAACAGAAATTTTGAAGCCAAATCACCAAAACTACTCAGAAAAACACTTTTCATGCAATTCTAGATAAATCTAGGGTCAGGTGTGCAAAACTATGCATTCCTAGTTAAATTGAAGGTTTCCATGTGTTAGAATGCAAATATGCCACTAAAACATGCATTCAATGCAATTATGTGGAAATCCAGGGTAAAAATGCAAGAAAAAGATTCCATGTTGAAATCAAAAAGTTTTTGGGGCAATTCAGTAAATTTACCCTAGAAAACAATCATTCATTGCACTTTCAAAAAAGTTCAAGGGTTAAAATGCAATTTAACCAGAGAAATATGCATTCATAAGATTTTCAGAAAAGTTCAAGGGCTAAAATGCAATTTAACCAGAGAAATATGCATTCAGAAAACTTAGGGGTTTAAATGCAATTTGCAAGCCTGGAAAACTTTATTATGCAACAAGAGGGGGCATATGGCAATATTTTCAGTTAAAACTTTATTCAAACGACTTTTAAAAATAAGATGAAGGACCTAAATGCAAGAGAAGGACCTGTTTGTAATAAAAAAATGGTTCTAAATGTAACAAATCAAAAATAACAGAAGTTTTATTAAAAAAAATTTTTTTTTTTAATCTTTTAAGAGAAAAGCCAACGACGGCCGCCGGCGACGGAGCTCCACCGTCGGTGACCACCGGAGGTGCTATTGGAGGCTCTCCCGTGGTCTGATTTGAGATCAGGCCCCACAGGAAGCAAGATAAGAAGGAGGGGAGAAGATCCAACGGATTGGATCATGAATCCAGCGGTGGGTGTGGGCCTCCCACCTCCCCTACCGTCGAGGCACTCCAGCGACGGTGTCGGGGAAGAAGAGAGCTCCAGAGGCTGCAGTGCGGCAATCCAAGGGTCTAGAAGGCTTCGGGACATCGAGTGAAGCATCTTCTCTCCTCCAGGGACTCAAGTGATGGATGGTGACGCAAGGAGGGCTCCGACTGCCGTCGACGTCTTCTTCTCCAACGAGCAAGGTCGCTGGCATGTTCTAGAGGTCGTGGCTCAACTCTGGAGGGTCTGATGTGCTTAGGGCGTGCTGTAGAGGCTTTTTGGAGGCTTGGAGAGGCACAACGATGCTGGAGGCATGGCGTCTTTCCGTGGCTGCGATCGTCTTCTCCAGCGACAGTGTCTAGGAGTGATTCCGGCGAGCTTCTGGTGGAGCCTTTGGGAGGTAGCGGAGTGGTGCACGGAGGAGTGGAGAGGCAAAAGGGAGGTCCAGGGAGGAAGGGACGACTCTCTTGGGCTAGGGCCATGCCCTGGACCAAGCCCCCCACCTGGTCCACCGGAAAACAACTCCGGCGAGGCCTAGGGGTTGATTCCGACTAGAGGAAGCCTTTGGCTTGATCTGAATCGACTAGAGAAGTCACATGGAATCCTAGGAAAGTAGAATTGAAGGCAATGGAAGCTAAAGGACGGTGTACCTGGTCCAGCAGTGGCGTGGGTGATTGGAGCTTGCTAAGGAAGGCGCTAGGGTAGGCTGGAGTGCTAGAAAAGGCCACGGGAGAATGGCGCAGAGCTCTGGGATCTCTCCTCTCGCTTTCTTTTCTCCTTTGAATTCTCTCCAATTCTCGCTCTATACCCTCCTTTTATAGATAAGGTCCGACGACTTGTAACAACCCATTTCTCTGTAACAGAACTCCTAACCATCTAATAGAATTCTCCAACCAACTACCAGAACTCCCAACACCTAACAACCTAACAAACTACTGTCCTCCACGCTCCCTCTTGTCCCCTTGCGCGCCGACAGAGATCAACGGCGGTCCAAGCTCACAGTGAGGTATCCAGCGACTCTGGTTCGTGAAGGGCTCGAGTTGGGGAGTGGTTGTAGCTGGTCAGTTGGTTGAAGGATGGATGGATGGGCTGCTGATCAGTGGCTAGTTTGTGTGGTTTTGGTGAAGTTAGTGAAGGAAAAAAAATGGGTTTATGTGGTGAAGGGGAAAAAATGTAAATAAAGAGGAGGAGATGGGTTGTTGGGTTGGAAGAGGAAGAAGGCAATGGACTGAGTTGTTGCATTATGGGCCTTTATGGGCTTAATGGGCTTAATGGGCCTTCATGGGCCAAAGTAGGCTTTCATGGGCCTAAGTGGGCCTAATGGATTTATTTGTGGTTAACAGCCCAACCATCACAATTTCATCCTACAAAATTGGGAAATTGGGGTGTCCACAGATGCCCCTCCATAAGCGAGGTCGGAGGACGAGTAGAATAGAGATTGATGCTCAGGGTTGACAAAGACACCCCACCTGAAGCCATATGAAAGAGTTAGCTACCAGCAACCAACAGATAGTTAGTGAATGCACCAGAGGTCCCGTCGCCATAGCCAAAGCCAAACATCAGATAAGACAATACAGATGACCAAATACTAAAAAGTTGACGACCAATCAGCTCCTAAAAGACATGACTAGTTATCACACTTGTTGAGAAAAGTGCCGGACAAGACTCACGGTGCTTGGCAACCGGGAAGTAACTGGTCATAGAAGTCATCCGAGTAGTTTGGGCTACCAACCCACAGGAGGGAAGGAACAACCTTTGCTTTGATTTCGTCCATTTAGAGCAGCACTCAAAACAAAAGAAGGACATTGAGGTTCGTCCAGACGGACCGAACCAGGTAAGGGAACATCTAGACTACATTCGATAGTCTAGATAGGAGAAAAGGGGAGGCCTTGATTCCGTTCGTCTGGATAGGACCTCAAAGGCAAGAGGGGGTACCTTGATTCCGTCAGTCTGGATAGGACCTCAATGGCGAGAGAGGGTGCCTTGATTCTGTTTGTCCGGATAGGACCTCAAAGGTGAGAAAGGGGTGCATTGACTCCGTCTGTCTAGATAGGACCTCAAAGGCGAGAGAGGGTGCCTTGATTTCGTCCGTCCGAATAGGACCTCAAAGGCGAAAGAGGGTGCCTTGATTCCATTCGTCTGGCTAGGTCCTCAAAGGCGAGAGGTGGTGCCTTGACCCCGTTCGTTTGGATAGCACCTCAAAGGTGAGAGGGAGTGCCTTGACTCCGTCCTTTCAGATAGGACCTCAAAGGCGAGAAGGGGGTGCCTTGATTCCATCCGTTCGGATAGGACCTTAAAGGCGAGAGGGGGGTGCCTTGATTCAGTCCATTAGGATAGGACCTCAAAGGCGAGAAAGGGGTGCCTTGATTTCGTCCATTCGAATAGGACCTCAAAGGTGAGAAGGGGGTGCCTTGATTCTGTCTGTTTGGATAAGACCTCAAAGGCGAGAGAGGGTGCCTTGACTTCGTCCATTTGGATAGGACATCAAAGGTGAGAAGGGGGTGCCTTGATTCCATCAGTCCAAAAAGGACCTCAAAGGCGAGAGGGGGGTGCCTTGATTCCGTCCGTTCGGATCGGACCTTAAAGGCGAGAGAGGGTGCCTTGACTTCGTCCATTCGGATAGGACCTCAAAGGTTAGAAGGGGGTTCCTTGATTTTGTCCGTCCAGATTAGACCATAAAGGCGAGAGGGGGAGCCTTAATTCTTTCCGTTCGGATAGGACCTCAAGGGCGAGTGGGGATGCCCTGATTTCGTCTGTCTGGATTGGACATCAAAGCAAGAGGGGATGCCTTGATTCCATCTGTTTGGATATGACCTCAAAGGCGAGAAGGGAGTGGCTTGACTTTGTCTGTTCGGATAGGACCTCAAAGGCGAGAAGGGGGAGCCTTGATTCCGTCTGTTCGGATCGAACCTCAGAGGCGAGAAGCAGGTAACTTGATTCCATCCGTTCGGATAGGACATCAAAGGTGAGAGAGGGTGAATTGACTCTGTCCGTCCGGATAGGACCTCAAAGGCAAGAGGGGGTGCCTTGATTCCGTCTGTTCGGATTGGACCTCAAATGCGAGAAGGGTGTAACCATGCCGACAGGGGTGGCCTCAAATAGGTGGTATTTGTGCCAAAAGCGGCAAAGCCACGGCAGAAAGAAAAGGGGAAAAGATGCAAAATGCAGGAGTCACTACCTAGTCTATTATGGAAGACGAGGAAAACTGTAAAGACATGAAAAATCATGCAAAACAAACAAAAAGGGGCTGCATGAAACCAGAAATGCGGGTAAGGATCCCTATTACGTGTGAGGAAGGTGTTAGGCACCCTCGCACGCCCGATGAATCGGTCTTCTAATGATTTCTCTTTTGCTTAAGAAATGTCAGCTTTTCAGCCTCTTGCTGTATGCCCGAGGGTGATATGCCATGCCATGCAAGTGCTTGTGGTGTCTAGAGTAGAGGTGCATGATGTGTAGGGGTGTGTCCTAATGCTCAGAAATATCGCTCGTGTGCCGGGCCAAGAGTTGATGCAAGAATATTGCATAATAAGATCAGGGATCTAATATCTTGAGCGATTTATCATCCTTGTATACTATATGCCTTAATGCAAGCTAAGAATGTAGGAAAACTGCTGAAAATAGGGATGTGCCTTCCTAATGCATCAAGGAAGAAAATCAGATGAAAACCCAGAAGCAAATCGGGTTGAGGAAACAAGCAAAACACAGGAAAAACATGCTGTGTGCTACTGGAAATAGACTGCTGCGCCTGTTTGGTGTGCCAGATTGGTGCGTCAGTCTGGAGCGCCACCTATGTGCATCTAGGTGGGCCAGTGATGTATGCGCAGGCAAAAACAGAAAACCAGGCAAAGCGAAACATCAGAGGGTGTACTCTGGAAAAGCATGTAGTAGAATCATTCTGGAGAAGCTCGGAAAATATGCTTTGAAAGAGTTAAAATATGTAAATGCAATGCAATGATCTTGAGCTCAAGGGCCTAAAGCCTCACACAAGATCTCACC
>JAMKQA010015975.1:0-13287 GCA_024699735.1 Posidonia australis
TATTTTTTAATTATTGAAATTAAGTATTATTTGTGATTTAAGATAGAAATTCTAATTACATGAATGTTGAATTGTTGCTTATTTTTGTTATCTTAGATCGAATCATACGTAGTTTGATTCTCACTTGTTGTTATTGTTTACTATTAAGATTGAAGTACTAATTATATAGGAATGTTTGTAGTTCGATTCTATTATTTTTATATTCTTTGCTTGTTATTCAAGATCACTATGCTTCACTATATTAGACTTCTAAGATGTGGTTTCAACGTTAAGCTATTTGTATGCTTCCCGTGAAAGTCGGAACTAATTTACCCACTACTGTAAATTTATTGTAAGACATACTAAACTATAGAAAATGTGATAGGATGGAACTGAGAGTTATCAACTTCACGTTACTAATAATGATATGTAATTCCAAGGAATAAACAGGTGATGTTTGGGGGATCTCTTATCACCTCTTTGAATCTTACAAATCATATAGTTAGTTTACTCTGGTCAATTTGAATACATACTCTAGTTGATGGGAAAGTCACACAGACGAAAATATATCAGAGTAACTTTTGAAATTAGCGAGACTTTGGAGCATCTTGAACACAACTCTGGAGGATGTCGTGTTTTAATAAATAATATGACATTCTTGTAGTCGTTTTTGACATAAGATGTTATGTTATTCTAGATGCGTCAAAGTTTCAGTAACTTTAAAAGTTACTGACATCTAGAGCTGTTGAATACGGTCATCCTATTACTGTATTCATTTAAATTGAACACAATCATGTTGATGTCGTGTTTGATTGAGATTAAAAAAAAAGTTAGAGACAAACCATGCAACCGTGGGTCCACTTTGGTGACTCGTTAAAATCATAGCTTCGTAATAAATTTCAGGACAACTATATTTTTGATAATAAAGTTTATTTTTATCTATAAAATGAAATTTTTTTCCTAATCAAATAACAACTTCTAGACAAGCTTCTTAAGACTCAGTTTCTACAATACCTTAGCATACCCTTGAAGCTATGAGTTTTCGTACAAAAAGCTTCTCAAGAAGTAAATTCTCAATTTCTTGAGCTTTTCAAATAAGCCAAACTTGAAGTTGAATTTGCCACATCATGTCTACTTTTCAATAAAACGAAAAAGGACCAAGTTTTCGATCACCCACCGCCGAATACGTTCTCATCATTTTATGAAAATGGCAAACTGAGGCCAGTTCTCATTAATATTAACATCTAAGTTCTCTCCTACGGAAGATTGTATCGACTCCATACGTTGTAGACCACTGCCAACCTGCTCACCAACGAATCCTAGACGAGCCGGTGAGGTCGGAATATTATTTAGTTTTCATTTTTATCAAGATTAAGTGAACCTGCGGAGAGGTAGATGTTATCTCAGCAGCCAAATCGTTCATATCATGTCATCATGAGATCATGATCCCAAGACCCCACCAACTTTCTCGCACACCTACCATTGTCACGATCTGGTCACCGCTTACGTGATTACAGGTCATTCAGTAATCCTAATTTTGTCAAACAATCTAAATTTTCCATCATAAAATAAAGGAAAAATTACTTGAATATAAGTCACCTCTAATGAACAATGTGAGTCATTCCTAGTTATTTCTAACATGCACTTAGAGTGTTGTCATATTTATTTTTATTTCATATATCATATAAAATTCCCCACTCCTATATTTTCTTAGCCATAGCAAATTCAACTCTCAATTGGAATTACCATCATACACTTTCTCGAGAATCAACTTCAATTGCATCGTACAAGTCAAAAAACTTACATGTTGTGTAGAAAGATTAAAAAAAAAAGAAAAAATATAAAAACATTTACATATGTGATATTAAAAAAAATATGTGATATGGAAAGAACATTTAGTTTCTTATTGCTTTTAAAGGAAAAAAAGGCAAAAAAAATGGAAAAAAAGTATCTACTCTTCATTACTTTTAACCTATATTTTTTATTTCCCTCTTCTAAACAAATAGTATATAGTAGATAATTCATTTTATGAAGTTAAAAAGGAAAAAAAATAGAAATCATACAAATAAGAAATCATACAAATAAGAAACCAAAAACTAAGTCATTGATTTGAATCAACGAAAGAAATATATAATTACAAATAAAATAGATAGACTCTATACAATGAGATTAAAATTAAATAGTTGCACATAAATGGAACAATGAATTCATATAATGAGATTGAAATTTAAATGATTGTTGAAATAAGTGAACTCAACATAATGGAATTAAAAAATAAAATAAATTAAAAAAAGAAGAAAATGAAAAAAGAAATTTACTTCCTCATTATTTTTAGCCAATATCTCCTCTTTCTCTCACTCTTAAACAATAGTACAATAGATTCCAGAGAGAATACATTCTTCTAAAAAAAACTTAACCTAACGATCACAGAGAGATACTCATTTCTGTATTTATAGATGGTAGAAAAATTAAAAAAAAAAAGATAGCAAGAAGAGAAAAGGTGGAGCAAGAAGTTGGACAATGGACATGGTGGCGTGCTCACCGCGGTCACGAGATCAAGGTCTGCTGCGCAGCCCGAGGGGACGATATATTTTTGTGGCCGTGCCAAAACTTCCTAGTTCCTACCATCTAACTCAAGAAGCAAAAAAAAAGAAAAGAGAGGGGGAAAATCGAAAAAAGGACAGGTAATTTCATGTGTTGGTCTATTTAAATAAATCAGATCCTTCCACCCATCTCCCCATCTCCCGTTGCCTCTCTCATTTCTCTCAGTCCGCTGCTATTCTTCGCAAGTGATCCCCTCAGGTTTGACCTTTTCTTTTTGCTTCATGTTTGTGCTAGATTCTGTGGTTTAGTTATGGTCGTTTCTGATCTGGGTTGCCTCTGTTTTCTGGGTTTTGGATCTGTGTTGACTAGTGCCGGCCGATCTCTTACGTTTCCTGTGAAAAAGGTGGGGTTTTTAGCTTCTGTATTGAGATCTATCTATCGGGTAGTAGAATTATATCATCCGTAGAAAACATCGGGAAAAGAACAAACATATAAACATGGAAAATTTGCTTCATGGAAGCATTCTACCTAACACCATGTTGTTGTTGCTCCTTTCTAAAAAGATACCGGTCAGCTTTTCACTGGGAGTTTATTCAGTAGATTGTTGAGATTGTAGTGTTTTAATTTCATGATCTTATGACCAATGAAACAAAATCATGATCTTGTGATTATGAAGATGAAATTCGGTGAAAGATCGTATCTTTCCATCTGGGCCTTTTTCAATACAGTATCACAGGATTTGTAGAACCCCTACTCATTCTTGTGTTGAATCTTTTGCGAAATTGTCCAGTGAAATGCTTATATGGTTAATTATAAGCGCTTGTCAGAATTTTGCATCTGCTAGGATATGTTTATGCGTGATCTATTGTCTCAGCTTGAGGAATATTTGTCCATTACCTTGCTTGCTTATGGTCGTCTATGAATCTTTTGCTTCAGGAAGAAAGATGGCTACTCTCACGAGAATTGGCCTTGCCGGCCTGGCTGTCATGGGCCAGAACTTAGCTCTTAACATTGCTGAGAAAGGATTCCCCATTTCTGTCTACAACAGGACCACCTCGAAGGTTGATGAGACTGTTGAACGTGCCAAAGTTGAAGGCAACCTTCCCTTGTATGGGTTTCATGATCCCAAGTCTTTTGTCCTCTCGATCCAGAAGCCTCGTGTGATTATTATGCTTGTGAAGGCTGGTGCTCCTGTGGACCAAACAATCAAGACACTCTCGGTTCACCTCGAGAAAGGAGATTGCATCATTGATGGGGGCAATGAGTGGTACGAGAACACAGAGAGGAGAGAGAAGGCCATGGCAGAGCAGGGCCTTCTCTATCTTGGAATGGGAGTTTCAGGTGGAGAGGAAGGTGCACGTCATGGGCCTTCAATGATGCCTGGTGGTTCCTTTGAGGCTTACAAGAACATAGAAGACATTCTTATCAAGGTGGCTGCTCAAGTTCCCGATAGTGGTCCTTGTGTTACCTATGTAGGTGAAGGTGGATCAGGTAATTTCGTGAAGATGGTTCACAATGGAATTGAGTATGGTGATATGCAGCTCATTTCTGAAGCATATGATGTACTGAAATCTGTTGGGAAACTCTCAAATGAAGAGTTACACCAAGTTTTCACAGAGTGGAATAAGGGAGAACTTTTGAGTTTTCTGATTGAGATCACAGCAGATATTTTTGGAATTAAGGATGACAAGGCTGATGGACATTTGGTGGACAAGGTGCTGGATAAGACTGGGATGAAGGGTACTGGTAAATGGACTGTCCAACAAGCAGCTGAGTTGTCAGTAGCTGCACCTACCATCGCTGCATCCTTGGATTCAAGGTTTCTCAGTGGATTGAAGGATGAAAGAGTTGAGGCTGCCAAGGTTTTTAAGGAAGATGGTTTTTGTGATATTCTTGGCGATGGAGTCGTTGATAAGCAGAAGTTGATAGATGATGTCAGGCAGGCTCTTTATGCTTCAAAAATTTGCAGCTACGCTCAGGGGATGAATCTGATAAGAGCCAAGAGCATTGCAAAGGGGTGGGATCTCAAATTGGGTGAGCTTGCCAGGATCTGGAAGGGTGGTTGCATCATTCGTGCTATTTTCTTGGATAGGATCAAGAAAGCATATGATCGTAATGCGGAATTGTCTAATCTCCTTGTTGACCCAGAGTTTGCCAAGGAGATTGTAGAACGCCAGGCTGCTTGGCGCAGAGTTGTCTGTCTTGCTATCAACTCTGGTGTTAGTACACCTGGGATGTCCACTAGTTTGGCTTACTTCGATAGCTACAGGAGGGGAAGACTCCCTGCAAACTTGATCCAGGCTCAGAGGGACTACTTTGGAGCACATACATATGAGAGGGTTGATATGCCGGGATCCTTCCACACCGAGTGGTTCAAGCTTGCTCAGCAGTTAAATAACTGATGTTTACATGGTGTCTGGTTTAGTCATAATGTAATGCCATATTGAGGAATAAATGTGCTGGGAAACATTTTGGTGCTCTTGTATTGCTGCTGTCATTTTTATCATTGTGTCTTCTCTGCAGTAATTTGTCTTTCTTGAATTCTGTATTTTATTTGTTGTACTTGGATCATGTGATCCACCCAATATCCAAATCTTCTCTTGGTTAGAAAATCCTTGAAGGCCAGATTTATGGCATAACTGTTATTTTGTTTATGTTTAGCTACCAAGAATTCGATACCAATATCAGAATGGTTGACAAGTTGTTGCAAAATTTCAAGAAAACATTGGTTCCGAAAAGGAGGATCCTCTAAGCTGACTACATGTTAATGATTTACAGTTTTCTGGTTATGTTTCTGATTTCCATTCTCTTTCTTCTCATCAGACATTGAATTCTCCTATTACTGTTCCTTATAAAACAAACAACAATGTGTTCCTTTCCCTTTTTTTCGGCAAACAATAATATAGACTATATTAAATACACTTGCCTATGAGATTACCATCAAGTGCTAAAGATGTCTAAATTAATACAAGGTCTAAAAGTATTAATTGAGTCTTCAAAAAAATCAAACCAGAAAGACCTAAAATTATATAAATTAAAAAACAGATTAATCAAAAATTAATTTAATCCAGACAGTCATTCTGTTGGTCCACCATCGGGATTAAGAAAATCATAGGCTGAAGTCATATTTGGAGAGCTCGAATGGGAAGGAATACCTGTTGGCTTCGACGAGAGTCCAATGGATGTGCTAATAACTTGAGCAGCTTGAGTTGTCCTAGTCTAATCTCATTCCTATTGTATCCTGAAAAATTTCTTAGAAATGCTCTCATGACTTTATCCTGTACTCAAATTATCGAACCAGGTAGATGTTAAAGAAATTATGTGGTATATCACTTGTTTTGGAGTTTAAAAGTTATTTTTGAAAATTTTATTGTTTCTTTCAATCTATAATGACCAAAGTATTGTTGGAGCAAGTATATTCCAACTCAATTTTAGAAGCCTAAATTTTGAATGAGTGAAGAGATTAAAGGTGTCAACAATACCAGTATGCATAGATCTAATAGGAGAATTTAAGAAGAAATTTTATACCTTAACAACAAAATTATATTGTATAAATAAGTGTTCAGTAGATTTTAATATGGCGCCACAGGAAATACAACTAGGCATACCCAACCAGCCTTTTTTAATTAAATTAGCACAGGCAAGAACATTGTCATGAATAATCCTCCATACAAAAAGCTTAACCTTTAAATGAATCCAACTCTTCCAGATGTTATATCAGTAGGAATATCAAGTCCCACCATCGTTTAAAAGTCTATAACAAGATCTAAAATTGAAAATTTTATCCTTTGAAAGTTCCCGGAATTTTGAGTTTAGGATAATGTCATAATATCCAATATATCTTTAAATTTTTCCAACTGTTCTTGCAAGGATGCAACATTTAAATGAAGCGAAGTAGAATAATAGAACAAACTAGCAAAATTAGATGAATACAAAGATAGTATATTTTTAACTTATGCTTTTTTATATTTTGACACTAGAAATAAGTCTAGAAGGACATATTTCAATGAAGATTCACCAAATCACTTATTTTCCCAATATATGGTGTTTTCCCAATTAAGTACAAGAAATCTAGAAAAGGCATTGACTATTGAGAAGTAATTCCTAAGTTCTTGCCAGAGGGATGAACCTAGTAAGAAGAAACATTAAGGAGAGTATCCTACCAAAAATGCGATAGATATCGAGCTTTCATAAGCTCCAACCATTTTAATTTTGCTGTACCGCTTAACAATTGTTAGACCAACTTACACTTCAAAAATTGGTTAAAGTTCTTGATATTAATGATAGCTTACCTATATTGTTCCTTAGTACGGCAAATGAGTTTCCATTCAACCAAATGATATTCTTTATTGTTAAGAGTGGGACCATGTCATAAGTACCTTTTCCTATGTCTATCTATTTTTTTTCCACCCTGACTGGTAAATGAAGTACTGATAGATAATAAGTCGGAATGACAGATAAAACAAAATTGATTAAGATTAGTCTACCACTAATTGAGAGATATCTTGATTTCCATGAAGATAAATTAACTATAATTTTATCCAATACTGGCAATCATTATAAGTTGTTTTTCTAAAATGGAGTAGAAAACCTAGATATTTGATTGGTAAGGTTGCAGTCGAACAGTCTAGAGTGTCACAACATCATTTAAGAAGTCATTATCAACTCCAACACCAGTTAAAGAAGATTTCTAAAGTTTATCTTCAGACATGTAGAGATTTGAAAACAGTAAAGTATTTTTTTAATATTTATTATGTATTTATTTCCTTTGATTCTAAATAATATATCACCGATAAAGATTTAAATCTTCAACAACTCAAAGAAGTTTTAGTCCCATTCGATTCCGTTGTCTCTTCTTTGGATGTGACAGTTACAGTTGTGATTATTTTAGAGGTCCTGCACCTATTGGGATTAATAATCACATATCAAATGAGCAATGCCTGCTCGGCAAAAAAAAGTTGCGATTTCATCATGAGATTTGAAATATTCATACAGGAGCTTTTGGAGGCGCTCAAGATAACACTACGCACTCCTAACAATTTAGCGGAATTCGCAAGTGATGGAATTTAAAAATGAAGGGCATAATTTCGTATTCCTAAATAGCAAATGACGCATTGAAGCATGACAATCGTTGGAAAAGTGGACTAAGCACTAGTGTCTATACTAGTAACAAGCATGTACATTTCAAAAGAAGGTAAATGGCCTGAGACGACTAGCATAGGTGGATAAATATCGAAACTAGCTCTTGCAGCACGAAGAACTGAATGTTGTTTTACACCTTTTCACCTGTTTAGTTTGAAACTGCCTAAAATTTCCCTGCTCAACTCTAGCCAATTCACAAGTCGTATATAAGGCCATTGCTCTTGCCTTCTGGAAATGGTATTCAGTACCTCACGAGGGACTTTCTTCGCATCTCCATTAGTAGGGAAATTACAACATTATACCCAGAACATTGCTGAATTTGGCATGCGCTAGCTGAAACCATCCAAGTATCCAACACTAGGGCCTTTCACAAATGACACAAGAAGAAACTGGTGAATAACCTTCTAGTGTCTTATCCTGATATGCAACACAAGGAGCAACAAAAGCAAAGTTAGAACCCTTGTCAAATACATTAAAGTTGGATATGTGATGATTTTGCAGTTGCTGATGGTAATTCAATTAGCTGACTGCCTAATGAGAAGGCACGGTTTTTGACCCTGCCAAAAATTCTTTCAATGCAGCTTCCTTTCTATGTCTACTAATTTTAGATGGGTTCCCGTTTGGAATATTGTAACTAATTCAGAGTTTATAGTTTGGTTCCTTGGTTTCTTATTTGGTACTTGTCTTATTTCTATTTAGTGAATGTCACCTGAAGCATATCCGATGCAAGTCCATCTTATTTCTATTTACTGAAACACTGAATTTTAAGCTCATGCCATAACTCAACTGTCTGAGAGTTTCAACTGTATTTTAAACTGTTTAAGATTTTCAACTTGAATAGATGGCTAAATGTCTGTTTTTTTGGCTCTTCCGTCTCCATAGGCATATTTTTTCGGCTCCTACAGTTATGATTTTACTGTTTGTAATACTATCTATGCCTGGAGATAAAATTGCCCGTCGACTCAGAATCAATCTTGCCTTCTGTGGTTCAACTAAGTGACTTTCGAGATTTCAGAAATTATTGACACATTTAAAAGATGTGGTCAGCATTCACATTTATGTTGCTCCCTTGGTCTTATCTTATTTAAGCTTATTGTTGTGCAAATACATGCGTCTGTCTGACCATTTTCTTGGTCAGCAATTAACTTTAAAACCTCTTTTATGGACCACGTCGTTCATTTCCTGAGCATGAATCATATAAAGCTGTATTGAATTCAAGAGGAAGTAAAGACTTCAAAAAATTCTAGGCATAGGAAAAGCAAAAATTTTGAAGCCTTTGTATTCAAAAAGTGTTGGACTTAAGTTTAAATGTCCATGTAACGTTTTATCGCGCTACATATTAGTACCAGTACTACCTAAGTATTATTACTAATTAACTAAATTTAATAACAAAATTAAATCTAATTATCATTGCTCAAAACCTGTGTACGGCTACGTGGCTTTAAAATTATGCACTAGGAATGAATTGCACTCTTAAATCTACACTTGTAAACAAAACATAAATAAAATCATGTGTGAATGACGTTAATGTCACTTAGTACACGTTCCCCCAAAAATCGAAATTGGAAAACACTAATGGTCTACAAAAGGTGTGTAAAGACATTTACCAGAAACACTAACATTGTAAAAGCCAAACAATTGGAAATTCACTTTACAAATCATATGCATCAAATCATTTCTATCATTCCCTTGAAATCTCATGCATATTCGGAGACCACTTTTATGCATTTTGGTAAATCAAATCTCAGCTAGAGTCCAACTTAGAACCACTAGTCAAGTCACGACTCAAACCACAAGGTCAAATCACGACTGGAGTCTAGCTCAAATCACAAGTCATTCCATAGTTAGAATCTGGATCAAAATTATAAGTCAAATCACAGCTTGATTCTTGCTCAAAATCACACACACATATAACGAGAAAACTCGTCGAGTCACTCGTAGCCATAGGTGTCCGACAAGTCATAAGTAGTTGATGAAGACTTCTACTTTTCTCAACTGCACTATTATGGTGAACTACCCCGTGCAGAAGTTCAATTGTAATATTCACGGATTTGTAACTTAGAAATCCAGAAAAGATGTAATCATGTATGAAGAATCGATATCCGATTATGTGTAATCTGGATGCATTGAGACTTGATTACCTGTAATTATGTGAATCTTCAATGGTAATTAAAATGAATTCATGCTTGTTTCTTGGGCATTGTTTGTGGTTTCATTTGACTTGAGCCATGTGAACCAGGCGCAACTCATTGGCACACAAAATTGACGTAATTAGTAGGCACACATTGTAGGCACAACTCGACAGTGCACAATACATAATACAGTAAACACTGCAAATGTCAAAAAGACCATAATAAGAATCAAATTTTCCATGCGACTGCCATTCTCTACAGTGACGGCCATACCATGCATGTGCCAACCTCCCCCACGCCCTGCGCTGTTCAATTGAGATTCTCAGCAGTTGTCGACGATTGTGGTAGTAAATGGCGACAGAAAATAGAAGAAATAAAAGGAGAGGAAGAGGGTATGGCATCGAGCTAGGAAAACAGAGGGAGAGAGATAAACTTGAGGAGAAGGAGAGCTAGAGAAAGAGTAGGAAAGATCTGGAGGGTTGAGAGAGAGGGATGGGAGAGGTTGCACTGGACGGAAAGAGGAGGGAACCGTCGGAGGAAAAGAAAGGTCACCAACCATCCTTGGGTACGCGTCCCATCCCTTGTTTCTTTCATTGATTCAGTTTAGATTCATGGAATATTAGTAGGCTAGAGTGTTTTCTAATGAATGATAAAAATCCACAAATTTTTAGTGAATTATTGAAGATTTTCGTGTGAATTTTGAATGTTATCCTATAGTAATAACATAGTGACATTTTGAGACTTATGATTTTATATTTCAAGTTATAATCAATGATTTTTGATGAAATTTGTTCCAAATGGTAGAAGACTTAGAGCACCAGAGACTTATGATTTTATATTTTGCATGATTTTTAGGATGCTAGAAATGGGTTCACCAGAGGCTCCCATTTCAAGCCAGCAGTCAATAAGCTACCCTGAGTTTATTGCACTGAAAGTGCCTGGGGTGCACATAGGTGGCACAGATACCTGGTGCACCTATGTGGCGCACCTTCCAAGCGCAAAGCCACCAGGTAGTACACATAGTTTTAGCAATGATTACATCCGATTTAATTGAGCTTATTTGTGGTTTTGATTCTTGATGATGAATTCTTGTGATAAAATGTTTTGGAAAAGTAATTTTGAAAGGAAATGTATATGTTTTGAAAATATTTTCCATGGTTTTGAGCTTGGTTTTGAAGATTGTGCCTTGTAATCATTATGGTGGTATTACAGGGTCCGAGTGAAAGTGACAGGATTACTTTTTATGCCAGTGTTGGTTGAGTTTGGAGTTGGAGTCCCGAAGTGGTCAGGCACCAAGGGACGTCGGAAGGATGCACTCCATGTGTGTTGAGATATATGTGATATAATGAGGCTTGTTGGTTGAGACGACTAGACTCCTACATAAGGTGGTTTACTACGATAGTGTAGTTGAAAAAAGCAGGAGTCTTCGACAACTGCTTGTAGCTAGGTCGGTTACCAATAATCAGGGTAATACGATAGATTTTACTTGAACTGTGTGTAGTTTCTCTGAGACGATTTTGGACTATGATTTGAGTTGTGAATGCACAAAGTGGTTTATGAAAGTGCATGTGTTTTCAAGGAAAATGAATATGTTTTGAAAATACATTCCTTGAAAGCACATGGTTTGTAAGTGGATTTTCGGAGAAACGAGGAATAAGTTTTATAGATTAAAATTCCTTTTGTTTTGGTTTTGATAACCATGATTTGTGGATTTCTCGTGGATTTTGTCGTAGTTTTGGTGGGCGTGTACTAGGTGACTTGAGGTCACTCATGTGGTTTTTGTTTGATATTTTGTTTTTAAGTGTAGATTAGAAAGTGCAGCCCCATTCTGGTACATGCATACAGGAGCCACTAGTTACACATAGGATTTTGGGTAGTTAGTTTTATTTACATTGTTAATTTTAGTTTTCTTTCATAATTAGTTATTTAAATAATAGTTTAGGTAGTATTGGTACAAGTATGTGACGTAGTGGGGTGTTATATCAACTGTTCTGGCCACATCCTCAATTTATACTATCACACAGTATGGGGTGCGTCCTCTTGATGACTCCAATCTTAGACTAGATCAACATAGGCACTAAGGATGATCTGAGTCTCCTATACCCTAGGCCTGTAGTATCATAGTTACAGTTACGAGACTCCATCCTCAAATCAAAACTTCGTAACCACGACCTAGGACGCGTCTTTGACCTCTCAGAGGTATTAACATTCCTTGTCAGTACAGTCTTTCAGCTACGTGGTTCCTACAAAAAACTCAAAAAACTATGACACCTAGGCCTGATTATCCATTTTTATTATAAACCATGTAATTATTTGCAATATTGTGTATAATGGTTTTTTAATGGGTAATCTGTTGTTTCTTGGTTGTGTGAGGCTGTGGTTGGCTTTCTGTGCATTTGCTTGTGATTTAGGATCCATGTGGAGTCCGATTTGAGGATGCACAGTTGCCTCGGGTTGCGTGCCTATCTTTTCTTCCTTTCTTTTTCTTCTTTTTCTCCTTCCTTTCCTTCCTCTCATGAGCTGCATACTTTTCTCCCCGTCCTCTTCCCTTCCCCGACTCGTGCCACCAGCGACAATGGTCCGTGTCTCGCCGTCTCCTCCGATGCGATGGGCGGCCGGCGCGATGCGGGTGGAGAGGAGGATAAGTGGAGGTCGCGGCATGCAGAGAGAGGAAGGGGTGACAGAGAGAGAGGAGGAGAGGGAGAGGATCGACGCGTAACCAAGGAGGTGGTGAGCCGCTCGTGTGTTCCGCCGGCAGAGGAGGCTTCGCTTGTGATTTTCGTATGAGTTGTGTGCTTGATGAAATCATGAATGGTTTGAGAGGTTTTGAAGTAGACTTGAGGGTCTACACCTCATGTTTTTATGGAAATTTATGATGCATGTTTGGGGGGTCCGATCGGGACTCCCACTTGGGGCGATTTTTAGCTGCCTGAGCAGGGGTGTGTCCTGTCTACGAAGAATTCGGTATACCGAAAAAATTCGGTATGCCGAAATCTTAGCAGATTAGGCCAGGACCCAGGTTTCAGTAGACCGAAATCATCCGGTAGACCGAAACAGGGGGTTTCGGCATACCGAAAAAAATTCGGTATACTGAAACAGGAAATTTCGGTATACCAAATTGAAAACTCGGTATGCCGTTTTTGCCCTGACTTTTAAAGGTTGAAATGTGATTTTTTAATGAATGTTAAGTGGTTGTTATGGTATGGTGGGTTTATGTGAATGTTGTTTGCCCCAAGTAACAACATGGAGGCATGTGGAACTCCAAACAAATGGATTTGGGTGTGGTTTTGGGTTTTGACCCTACAAATGAATGAAAAAGATGATTTTGTGTAGTTTTGGGCATAAGACCCAATTTATGGTTTTAATGTGGTTTTGATGGCTTGAGTTGGGATCCCAGTGGAGGGTCAAGTGTTGCAAGGAAACAGAGTCCTGCAACGGAAAGAATGAAATGGAAAATGGTATTTGAAAAATTGGAAAGAGTTTTGAAATG
>JAMKQA010015976.1:0-14133 GCA_024699735.1 Posidonia australis
TACAACAAAAGGCTTGTCAAAGCCGACATTTAACCCCATCACGGGTTGTTTTTTTTTTCCTTTTGATTTGCACGACTTTATCATGATTTCATGTGGATTTCTTCGCAGTTTTTACGCATCGTCTTGCACATTCATTTAGTCTCGTCACATCCATACACATTAGCATGATTAGAGCATGATCCCAATTTAGTAAACATTCATCAAACCTTTAGCAAGCAATAGGACTAGAAAGACTGAGTTTCTCGGGCGTACGAGGGTGCCTAACACCTTCATCGTGCGTAATAGGAATCCTTACCCATCCTCTGGTTAGCAGACATCCAGCCTTCCCATTTGCATCCCATGATTCATCCTTTTGTGGTTTTCCTCGTCTTTCCTTTAAAAGACTAGGTGGCGACTCCCTTTTCTTTTCTTTTATCCTTGCGCCTTCGCCATCATTGGCATGGCTGTGATCTCCTCCCCACCCCCTTTCCCTCCAGGTCGGGCACGGGCACAGTCACACAATCCATACCATTTTACACAGGTTATCTTTGGTCAGAATTTTGTTGCAAATAACCAACCACGAAAAAAGTTTAATTTTGAGTGGTACCCAACATTTCCAAACTTCCCTAAAATAGTTAAATCTGAGACCGCCATCATTTAACATAGCATAACATGATTTAACGGTGAAATTATTATTGGTAAGTTTCCAAATAATAGTATCTTCCTCTGCATTTAACCCTGTATTGGATATTATACCAATTAACATATCCAATTGAGAATGAAGAGTTCCAGAATCAATATGAGTCAAAGGGTTATAGAAGAGATTATTGAAATTGGTGTTAATGGTCTGAACAACTTTTGTAACAGAGCCGTGTTTATATTTTGCCCTCCTGAAGATATCAGGTAAGATATCAGGTAAGATATCTTTGAGTTTTTCTCCATTCCACCATCTGTTTTCCCAGAAGATAGTGTTTTTCCCATTGTTTACATGAAACAAGGTAAAACCATTTAAAATATCAAAACTTTTTTTGATTTCTAACCAGAGAGGTGATGATCTAACATTAGAGACATTAAGTAGAGCACTTGGTCCTTTCCTTGCTAAATATTTAGCTCTAATAATGTCTTTCCATTTCAAAGAATAAGCATTAGACAGAAATTGCCAAAATAGTTTACATTTCAAAGCCATATTGAAATATTTTAAATTGATAATTCCCCATCCTTTTTGTTCCTTGGATCAACAAAGAGACTTCCACTTAACTAAATGGCAAGCTGTGCTAAAGGAGAGAGAGTTCCATAAAAATCTATTCCTGAATTTGTCAATAGCTTTCTTCACTTTGGTTGGTAAGTGTAAAATAGAGAGGCAATACGTAGGAATCGCAGATAAAAGTGCATTTACCAAGGTAAGTCTACCCCCAAGTGATAAATACTTTGCTTTCCAAAGAGATAATTTTTTTGAAATTTTCTCAATAACAGGCAACCAATCGTGATAATTGGGTTTCCTAAAGTGTAAAGGTAGTCTCAAATATTTTATAGGGAGATTCTCAATTCAGCACCCCAAGATATGGGAGGCTCTCTGTGTAAAGGTTTCTTGAATTCCAATACCAGTGATAGAGGATTTATGGAAATTAATTTTTAATCTTGAACATAACTGAAAACAACATAATATTCTCTTAATATTTATTAAATTATCCTCAGTGGCTGCTAAAAATAGGATAGTATCATCAGCGTATTGTATATTCATTATATTTGGACCATTATTTGGTAATTGTATCCCAGAGATTAGATTATTGTCCAATGCTAGAGCTAGCATTATGTTCAAGACATGTGTGACCACAATAAAAAGAAGAGGGGAGAGGGGGTCACATTGTCTTAATCCATTTGTTGCCTTGAAGTATCCTTTGGGAGATCCATTAACTAAGACCGAAAAGCTGGCATATGAAATGCACATTTTGATCCAAGAGATCCATTTATGCCCACAACCTTAGCCTTTAAGAACCTCTAGAAGGAATTCCCAATTAACATTGTCAAACGCCTTCTCAAAATCCAGTTTAAGAAGAAGACCTGGAATTCCATTCAATTTCATATAGTGTACAGTCTCTTGAGCCACTAGGAAACAGTCACCTATATATCTACCAGAAAGGAATGCACATTGAGAATTGTCAATGATTTTATTAAGGATAGGAGAAAATCTTGATGCTAGTGTTTTTGCAATAATCTTGTAAAGACTATTAACTAAACTTATAGGTCTAAAGTCCTTGACCTCTTTAATACCCTCTTTTTTGGGAATAAGATAAATAAAAGTCTGATTAATGTGGGCCAGAAAATCTAAGTCAGAAGTACAGTGAAGGTTGTAGAAGATGTATAAGATGTCATCCTTCACGATTTCCCAAAACTGTTGAAAGAAACACATAGAGAAACCATCTGGACCTGGGGCTTTCTCCCCAGGTAAATAGCCAACATTTCTGTGTATCTCTTCCATAGTAAAAGTGGATTCCAAAATTTCTTGATTGAGGATTTTATTGGGCACTAAAGTATCCTAGTCAAGAGAGGGAATTATTCTACTTGGCTTGTTGAATTGCCTAATGAAGTGATTCTCTATCTTCTTGGAAATTAGAAATGGAGATTGTACCGGAATACCATTAATGCTTAAAGAGTGAATTGTATTTACTCTCCTTCTCTGTTTTACCATGTTATGAAAGAATTTTGTATTTAGGTCACCTTCTTTGAGCCATTGAATCCTAGATTTTTGCTTCCAATATGTTTCTTGTTCTTGTAACAAAGTAAAATGCTCATCTTTGAGGGTTTTCAATTTATTTTGAAAGATGGCATGATTATTGAAGGATTCCACCATTGAGTCTATAAGATTTATTTGAGATTCAACTACCTTTAATCTTTTTTTCCTTTGCTCCCTAATAGGACCAATCCAAAGGACGATTTGCTTTTTTAAGAATTTTAATCTGTGAGCGAATCTGACCACTGGTGAAATAGACACACAGGTGGATAAGGAGTTATGCCAACTTTGCTCTATAAAGGAAGAGAAACCCTCAATTTGCAGACAAGATTTGTAGAACTTAAAATTAGGAGGACCCCAGTCATATGGAACAGTGTTAAGTGTAATGGGGATGTGATCTGAAATTACCCTGGTTTTTCCCAAACAGAAGGAATCTGGATATTTGTCTACCCAGCCTGTGGATATCAGGAATCTATCCAGCCTAACCATAGTAGGGTGGAGGTGAAAGTTTGACCAAGTGTATTTACAATTATTAGGAGGAAAATCTAATAGAAATTTATTGTCAATAAAGTCATTGAAATCCCTTATATGAGATGTAGTGCCACACCTGGAAGAATGTTCATCCGGAGATCTTATAATGTTAAAATCACCACCTAAAATCCAATTTTAATTAACTTTGTCACTTACGTAGTTCAATTCCTCAATGAAATTTCTTTTGAAACTAGGGTCACAAGGACCGTAGACTCCTATGAGCCACCACTCAAAGTTATCCAATAGATTTTTGAATGATAGTGAAATACTATAAATTACTTTAATGGTGTTAGAAAGTTTAACCATACTATCATCCCAGCCAATAAGAATTCCCCCGAAGGCACCCAATGAAGGAAGAAAAGACTATTGGTTTATGAAACCACCTCCAATGTTTTTTAAAATATTAGGGGAGAAGGTTTCTAATTTTGTTTCGCTAATAATAATTATATTGCATCTATTAGTTCTAACAAAAATTTTTAGGGCTTTTTTTCCCCGTTGCTACCCATACCTCTAATATTCCAGACTGTAATCAACATAATTTATCTGAGGAAATATAAAGAGAATCCAAGTTCTCCATTATGCAGGAATTATCATTTAGGTTTAAAGAAGTTAAACCTTGATCTTTTCTAACAGAGTTGTAAAAAGATTTAATTTCATCTGGGGAATTTAAAGTAATTCCAATCTTATTGCAAAAACTATTAAACTGATCATAAGAATTCCAAGTTAAAACTTGATTCAATAAATGATAAGAATTATCTTCTAAATAAGAGGAAAGTGATTCAGAACAGAAAGAAGAAACCAATTCTGAAGAAGATATGCAAGTAGCAGCAGTATAATCAACCTGAGAAGAGGCTGAGTATGTATTAAAGGCATAGTTACCTGGCGCATGGATGGGAGTAGGTGGTTGAGGATTTGGTGCAATCTCATTTGATCCACCTAGATCATCACTTTCTAGACAGTCATATACAGTCAGCACCTTTTTGAACTTGGATAGCGATAAATTTCTCGTTCTGATTTCCATTTCGATGAATCTAGCTGTATCTTCCTCCTTAGGGGTATGATTTGGAGAGGTGCTAATCGAAGATGTTGGGATGCTGCCTTTCTGTGAAGAGGTAGGAATGGGAGTAGGGAGTAAACAAGGAGAGTTGGAGACTGGTTTAGGACTAACAGGTCTAGTCGAGACATGTTTCCCTTCATTTGATATTCTATTGCCTTTAGCTCCTCTCCACCCTTTGTTGCTTTAAACTGCTTTCGTATAGGCTTCAAGCTAGTAGGATTAACATGTCCAGAAGGGTTTTTGGCAGGCCATTTTTGGGGCGGTGCATGAGTGTTTCCCGAAGTAGAATAGAGATCCCAACTGAGTCTAAATTTTACTGGGTAAACAAATTTACCAAAGGCAAAATATCTGCAGTCTGGAATGTCCTTTCCAGGATGAGATTTTATTCTTATTCTAGCGAAACCCAGATGTTTCACATGATCTATGGTAAGATCCACCTCCAATAGCTCAGCAAAGTCAACTACCATATGACGGAATATATCGACATTCCAAAGATGATGCGGGATACCTTCCAACCTAATCCAAACCCCATCCTCTTTTAGGGTACTGATCGCATTAGAATTTGGGGTCTATGGAATGAAGGATGCATAAATTCGTTGCAACAGATGTCCATGCATCTTAAGTGAATCAGTTCTAGCTTTTATAGTAGGAAAGATTAGAAGGAATTTACCGGGAGAGGAGGCCTGTATTTCCACTTCAGAACCATTTGTCCAATAGGTTCGTACATGATTTTCTAATATCTCCTTTGAAAGAGTGGAAGCATGTGCCGTAACTATCGCACTGCGGGATAACAGCTGATAGTGGTTGCACACCGATTCTGCGAAGAGAGGCCAGAAGAGGACATATCGTCAGGCATAGAAGTCACTTCCTGAAAGTATTTGCATATAACAATCAAATGAGTGGGAGATCTACACCTAAAGCAAGTACCAGAATACTTACAGGCTGCTTTAATATGGCCTTTTAATCCACATTGAAAACATCTACCGTTTGATTTACAAAAGCTTACTCAAGGAGGATCGTGTTTTTTTTGGGAGACCACCTTCTAATCGTCTCTCTGTTCTTCAGCAGAAGAATGAGGGAGGGTCGAATAGCCAGCAACGCTAGGAAGGGGAAGAACTTTAGCAGGAGATGCAAGGATTTCAAATCTCGAGCTAGAGGAGGCAGATCGTTTGCCAGTGAAGGAAGGGGGAGAAGATGGGATAGAAGGGCGGCTGGAGTAAATGATGTTGTCAAAGAAAGACCACTCGTCCGAAATTTCTTCCGTGCGGGAAGAAAAAGCGTGTGTTTCATTTATGGTAGTGCCCTTATATTTACATGGGAAAGAGACGTTTCTTGTACTTTGACAAGAAGTTGTACAGTGCGCATTTAAAGCCTGCAAACAACCTACCGACTCTACCGCAGACCCATTAGCAATACTAAAATCAAACCCATTCGTAATACTCAGAGGGGTTTGCACTAAGGAATTTGTGCAAACAGAAGAAAGATAATTAAAATTAGCGGACCTAATATCAGAGAATACTGGTGGTTTGTATATCGTATAATTCCAAATAGAGGGAGAAGATATCTTTGTACGATTGGACAACTTGTCAGTGTCTTGGAAATTCCACCCCCGCCAGATGCAGGGAGATGATCGCCGACACTCCCCAACTGACTTTGCCGGAGAAGAAGGGGAAGGGGACATGCATATATATTCATCAAATAAAGAAGGAATAAAATTTTCTGTAATGCTTTTACATTTGAAAACAAGCGATATGTCGTCCACAGGCCATACCTCTTCCTTCCCCCTTCCGCCATTAAAAATGATATCCAACCCAAGAGAAGCAAAGAATGTATATTTCGAGTAAAATATCTCATCCATTTCACAGATCCTAAGGTATTTTAACCAGCAAAAGTATATATTCCGAGTGAAAAACATATTATTTATGCTAATATTGAGAAGATTTCCAGACAGAGATAATAACTTAGGAGAGATTCCAGCGGAAACATGGAAGTAGATACATCTGCCTGTCTTGCTCTCGGCAAGACATAACCCATTCGACGGCTCGTCGAAGGGACAAGGGGGGAAGAAAAAGAAAGGGAGCCAGAGGAGATCTCTGGTTCAGCCCCACAGAGGGAAGAATGATCCTTCCCCCGCACGCATACCTGCCCCTTTGAAGACGATCTGAAGTGTTTTCGAGATCGACGAGAACGACGAGGTTTTGTCGGGAGAGACGGAGAGTCGGAGCAGTCCTTTTCGAGAAGGCTCTCTTTAAAGGCAACCCAATCGAAACGGATGGCTTGAAGGAGGAGAACAGAATCGGAGGAGTGTCCGGACCCCTTCAGAAGGGGTCCACTGCAGTGGCGCAAATTTTTTCCCATCTTTTATGAGAAATGCATTTGTTGTTTCCATTACTGTATTATTTGCATTACTTGATGGTACAAGTATGCAACTCTAACCTTTAATGTTGGTTTAGCCCAAATCCCACCTCTTAAATTACTTAAGCACACAACTGTAACTAACTATTTGAAAGAGTTGCCGAAACCAACTCCTAAAATCTTTTGTTGGCTACAAGAATGAAAGCTCGAAATCATGGTGAAGAACACTCCTTTCTTTTGCTGTTTGTTTGGAGAATCAACTCCAATCAAGAGGTTGAATGATGGGTGTTGAAAGAGCTGTTCGACGAAAGTATACAAATTTGCTATAGGATAGACAGTTATAATAGAGAATAAAAACAAATGTTCCCACAGAAAATTTCTGAAATTGGTTCTAAACATTTCGATAAATTGTAGTCGAATATATTGACTATTTGTTTTATCCGGTTCAACGGAGCTGAACTCGGAAATCATTCCATTCAGATCCAGCAGCAGCCGAACCCACATGGTCTCCAAGTTGCCAGCTCCGGGCTTCCCACTGCCACTTCCACTTCCACTTCCACCACACTCCTCCCCCATCTCACTCCACTGGAATTCCACAGCAGAAGCATAACCAACAAGAACACTGCACCACCCAACCGATCCGTCCAAAATGGCGGGGAAATCGCCGCCATTCTTCTCCTCCCCCTGCTCCATCCAGAGATCGCTCCTCAGCTTCGCTGCCCTGGCCCTCCTCTTCTTCACGTTCCTGTCCCTCCGATCTCTCCGCCCCTCTGCCATCCCACCACCCGCCATTCACCAGGTACTCGTTACACCCCTAGTCTCTATCCCCCTTCAGTAGGTTTTGCCATTGACGGAGGTTGTGGATCGTGGTGTCATCATCGAAGGTAGTGGTGGCAGGTGGAGATCTTGAAGGGGAGAGCGGTGGTTCGTCGGCATTCTCGTCGGTGTACCACGCACCGGAGGTTTTTAGGAGGAACTACGCGAAGATGGTGAGGGATTTCAAGGTTTTCATATACCCCGATGGGGATCCGAATACGTTCTACCAGACGCCGAGGAAACTGACGGGGAAGTATGCCAGTGAGGGGTACTTCTTCCAGAATATAAGGGAGGGTGGGTTCCGGACGGAGGATCCCGACCGGGCCGATCTGTTCTTCATCCCAATCTCCTGCCACAAGATGAGAGGCAAGGTACGTGGTTGTCGAATTTTGGCATAATCCAGTATTATCAAATCAATTAGCAAACTTGATCAGTTTCGTCTATGTACTGGTTGCATAGATTCACATAAGAAAAGGTGATTTTACTGGAGAATGTCAAATTTGTTACAGTTTACGGTCATTTCAATCCATGCATCTTAGTCTAGATATTCTGCCTTGTGATGCATGAACAATTTTTGCAGGGAACATCCTATGAGAACATGACCATTATTGTTCAGAACTATGTTGAAGGCTTGATAGCCAAGTATCCTTATTGGAATAGGTCACTGGGTGCTGATCACTTTTTCGTTACATGCCATGATGTTGGTGTAAGGGCAACGGAAGGACTTCCATTTCTCGTTAAAAATGCCATACGAGTTGTTTGTTCTCCGAGCTATGATGTTGGATACATTCCTCACAAGGATGTTGCACTTCCACAAGTATTGCAGCCATTTGCCTTACCAGCTGGTGGAAGTGACATCAAGAACAGGTTAGGAGCTACATGTCATAAACATAATTACTGCCATTTACAACACTTTCTGTCTGTACATTGAATTTTACGCGAATCCTCTTGCAGAACTTTTATAAATTGATAAATGCTAATTTTTGAGACACTTTTTTGATAAGATGACTTCAAAATGCTCCTCAATCAGAATATCCTTTTTTCTTCCTTTTTAAAATATAGTTCCTTTTGGGATTGAGCTGTACTGGTGGTTAGGAGAACTGAAATGTTAAGAATGCTGCATGAATGTGTTTTGAATTTTTTTAGATGCACCCTGAACAATACAAAATTAGCTCCATATAAGTTTAATATTTCTCCATTATTTGTAATAGGGAAAACTTCTGGTAAAGTAGTTAACACAAACCAGTTACTGATCGACCATCCTGCCCTTGAGTTAGTTAGCTCTTTGACCCCCCGACTTCAATAGAGACAAAAGGAGGAAGGCCAGAGAAAGAGAATAAGGAGGGAAGCATCTGGTGCATCAGAATTTGTGAACTTGGAATGAATAGCATCCCCTCCAACCATCCTCAACACTGATTTGGAAATTATTAACTATGACTTCTCCATCCGACTAACCTCCACTCAGTTATACTGGATTAAAATCAGATGTTAAAATGTAGTAGAGTTCCTATCATTTTAATTGTAAAATTGGAGAGATGTTTCTAGTGATGTGGAAGTTAGAAAAATTTAATGCCTTTTTGAGGTGGTGACTGATATTTTATGCCACCATCACAGTTGTGTTTCTCTCACTCTTACAATTGTTTTCTTACGAGTAAGAGAAGGAGACTGATAAATGAAATAGTGAGAGAGGGAGTGGAAACAGAGAATAGGCGTAGAATTGCTAAGGTTGATTTGCTTTGCATCTTAGGTGCTCAGGCATCCAAGGCAAAGCTAATGTCCTGCATCTTTCATCAATTGGGTGTGGTGACATTCACCTGGTTGACCCTTGGATGCTAATCCAGGTATCCTTAAAGTGCCATCCGAATTAAGTCATGCATTATACCTAGAATGGAAGGTGTGAAGATTACAGGGAAAAAATAATGACGTGTTATTTGATTAATGATGAAGGAGTACATATATATAAGATTTATTAGATATCCAATATAAATGAATATCTAATAACCCAACGAGCCATTATTATCTAATAATACTCTAATAATAATAATATAAACATAATTCTAACACTCTCCCTCAAACTGGAGTATATATTTCAATCATGCTCAGTTTGGTATATAAAGTCTTAAAAACTCTAACATTCAAGCCTTTGGTGAAAATATCTGCTAGTTGTTTTAAAGATTGAGTGTAGATTGTAAAAATGACGACTCTTATCACCATATTTCGTACATAATGGTAATTTACCTCAATGTGCTTCGTATGCTTGTGGAAGGTGGGATTATTGACAATCATGATGATGGTAGCTTGGTTATTATAATGCATAGCCATAAAAGTCTCCATAGAGAAATCATACTCCATCAGAAGAGAACTTATCCACATTATCTCACGTGTAGTCTGGATCATAGATCTGTATGCTGTCTCAACATTGATTTAGATGCAAAATTCTGTTTCTTACTTCATCAAGTAACTAAATTATCCTCAACATTTGTATAGAAGTCTAAACTGGACTTTCTTATCTCTTCTATCTCTTGCATATTCAGAGTTTGAATAGGCCTTGATTTTTAGGTGATGTTCTTTCTATAGATAAGACCTTTACTTGGGACACCTTTGATGTACGTTAGCACGTATAAGGCTCCATGTCAGTGGACCATTTTGAGCTTATGTATAAATTGACTTAGAAGATTAACTACAAATGTCATATGGATAACAATCAAGTATATCAACTTTCGAATTAAAGTCGGTATTGTCTAGGATCCTTAAGCACATTTGAAGAACTTTCCCAAAACATGAGACTCTACTCTGTGGAAGTACTCTTAACGTTGTAATCCAAGAATCCTATCTCCCGAAAAAGATTTAGTGCATACTTTCTCTAAGATAATGCCATCCTCTCATTAGCATATGTAAACTCAATGTCTGAGGAAAAATCATGGTTTGTCTATATTCTTAGTGATAAAATGCATCTTAAGGTACTTTTTGGCTTCATTAATTCGTATAGAGTCACTACTCGTCAACAATATATCATCAACATAAATTATTAGAATCACACTATCATTGGTAGTCTTTTTGTAGAAAACTTAATGATTAATAGTACATCTCTAAAAATCATCTTGCATGAGAACTTTGTCTAACTTCTCAAATCACGTTTGCGGACTTTGTTTAAGGTCATAGATGGTCTTCTTTAGAGACATACTTTATCTCCTTCCTGAGCAACATATCCTAAAAGCTGTTGTGTAAGCATTTGATTTAGTAAGTTATCATAAAAGAAGGGATTCTTGACATCTAATTGTTAAAGTTCTCATGACTCATTTACAACAATGGATAAGAGATTTCTAATGGAATTTAGTCTAACAATTGGGGAGACGGTCTTTGCGTAGTCAATTTCATATGTATGAGTAAAATCACGAGCAACAAGGCGAGTTTATACTCATCTAGCTTATGCTCTATAGTGTAAACCTATCTATAGGTGACTACTTGCTTTTATAGGACAGGTCATCAATCTCCATGTATCACGTGACATTAATGTTTACATTTCTTCATCCATAGTTGCCTTCCAATATGGTAGAAGAAGGGCTTCTTGGTAATTCCTAGGAATAGACTTAGAGGAAATGAAAAAGGCAAAGCTACGAATAGAGGGATTAAGATGATTATATGAAACAAAATTTAAAATAGGATGAGCTGTGCAAAAGTGTTTACCCTTTTGTAGCGTAATAGAAAGGTTAAGGTTAGAATTGGGTTGATCTGCATCGAGGTTGAGGACAATTTTGCTAGAGGAGGTTTTTATGGTTGTTGACGATGACGATATATTACAAAGGACATGGCTTCTCTTATTTCATAGTCATTAATTCACTTCTACTTGTCACCAGTGGCTCAATAAGAGACGATAAAGGAAGAATTATAATCTCAGAACACGTAGATTCAAAATAAGATTGAGATTTAAAAAATGTGACATCAACTGGTAAATAATATCCGGTAAGAAGGTGAAAGCAATGATATTTTCTCTGAGTCTAAGAATATGCCACAAACACACACTTAATAAAATGGGAGGACAATTTGTCAAGACTAGGAGAAAATCCTGAACAAAAACACCACAATCAAGAATCTTAAGTGGTAATGAGAATATTTTTGTACTCGGACGAAGACATCAAAGGAAAATTTCACTACTTAAAGGAGTGGAGGGCATTGTATTTATCAAGTAAGATGCTGTAACAATAACATTAGACTATAAGGATTTTAGAACTTTTACCTACAACATAATAGTGTGGGTGATGTTGAAAATGTGTCTATGCTTCCGTTCAATCATACTATTTTGTTGAGAAGTATGAAGACAAGTAGCTTAATAGATAACCCTTAAAGATGCACAATATGATTGAATCGTTGATTGAACAAATTCTAAACCATTATTAGTGTGTAAACATTTTGGTGTAATAGCAAATTCATTTATTATTTCATTAATTTTTTTTATCACATCAAGAGTATGATTATGATCATTCAAGAGGTAGATCCATGACACATAAGAATAATCATCTATAAAAATAATATAATACTTATGATCATATATAGATGGAACTTTAGTCGGACCTTAAGTGTTACAATGGACTAATTTAAATTGACTTTGATTGGACATAAGACGAAGACGTTGAGAGGTAGCACAATGGTGCTTATTCATTTGATACGACTCACTGTTAAAAGGTGATATTGAAATACAAGGCAATGTTTGTTACAACTTCCTATGAGATGAGTGATTAAATTGTTACTACTACAAAATAGAAGACTTAGACATAAACATCAGAGATGCAAGTCCTGTGAAAGGAAAAGAAAGTCACATAACAAAGCAATTACTTGGTAATAATCCTAATAAATAAAAGGTTAACATGATAGTTACGTACATAAAGTACTTTTTGAGGTCTTATTAGGGAGGGGACTTGCAAAATTCCTTCTCTAGATATTGAACGAGAACATTCATTAACAAAAAAAATAGAACGAATATCGGATATATGAACCGCTCGTTCCTAGCATTCAAAGGAGTGGAAGAGCTAGATAAAAAGGTTGCGTGTACCTAATATATAAAGAGAAGCTCTCGAATCTATTATCCAGGAATTGCCTTGAAAGACTAATAAAGTACTCGTACCTAAGGCGATAGCATGTGATGCAATTGTAGTGGTGTCAGTGGCCTTAAGTTGTAAGAATTGCTCGTAGTCGGTCTGTAAGATGGTAACAATTTATTCATCAGCAAATGTAGCGAGAGTTATCTTTGTAGTAGTATTAATTTACTATAGTTTGCCAAACTTGTCCTAGTATTTATCAGATCTTTGTTCAATCTATCCATAATGTTGACAATGCGGTTGTCCTTTATTGCTTGTATGTCCACAACGCCATCCTCGTCTCGTGAGGCCACAACCATGATCCTCAGAAGTTGCCATAATTGATTGGTTTGAAACTGGAAAATGTAGTTTGCAAGTTGGGAGCTATATCGATTAGACTCGGAATCCAGGTCGGGTTAGGTTGACCCGACCCAAAAAATAAAGGCCTAACTGGGCCTGGATTGGGCCAGGTCGGGTCGGTCCGCAGGCTGGATCGGGCCGGGCCTCTATTGGCAGGCCAAAGGCTCAACACAGCCCATGGCTCGTCGATGGGCTGGGCTGCGGGCCCAGTGGGCCGAGTTGGGTTCGGTCGGTCCATTGGGTCAAAATTTAAATTTTAAAATTAAATTTTTAATAATAAAAAATATTTTAAATACATAAAAAAATACATAAAAAAACGAAAAATACAAAAGATGTTTTACATAATTTTTTTTATATTTCTTATTTTTACAATTTTACATCATTATTTATTCATTTGTGGAGTCTGTTCTGTCTGTTGAAGTTAATGCCGCATCATCGTCGTCTTCTGATTCAGAATTCAAGTTCAGTCCTTAAAGACGGTCAACTACATCGTAACAATCTTTAAAGCAGACAGAAGCTTCTACAGATTTCTCTGATAATCTACATCTTTTATCATTTAATACTCTCTTTTTTTTGCAGAAAATGCAGATTCGAATGCTACAGTTGATGTTAGAATCGTTAGTAAATCTTTTGTCGTTTTTGCTACTATAGGAAACCTAATAACTGTAGCAGACCATCACTTTAATGTATCTAAGTTATTTATTTCTAAATCACTAAAAGCAATTGGGGATTCTAAATAATTATCTAATTCATTATTTATAGTGGATTTTACATATTTTCCCTTTTTTTATTTAATCTACTCTATAAAGAACTGTCACTACTACTAGTTTGTATTCCTAAAAAACTAGATGCTTAACCACTAGATGTTTTACCATAATTTTTAACTTATTCTTGAAATAAATTATATAAAGTTGTCTTTATTTTATCATTAAATAAATTATATACTCATTTTTATTCATATTACTGAAAATATCATCTATAAGTATCATACAATTAATTAATCTATGTCTAGGATCCATAATTAAAGTTAAACATGTCTACATTGGAGATTTATTTTAATAATTATTATATTTAATTTTCATTGATTTAATAATATCTACAAAAGCTGGAATATTCCTATATTGTTGAAAAATATTTGTAATATTAAATAAATTAATTAAAACTAGAGAACTTGTTGGATAATATTGACCAGATAATTGTTTAGTTACATTATAAAATGATTCTAAAAA
>JAMKQA010015977.1:0-18742 GCA_024699735.1 Posidonia australis
CCCCCCCCCCCCCCCCCCCCCCCCCCCCCCCCCCCCCCCCCCCCCCCCCCCCCCCCCCCCCCCCCCCCCCCCCCCCCCCCCCCCCCCCCCCCCCTTCTGGATTCGTGGGGTGCGTGGCGGACGTGGTGCTGGGACATCTACCCACCGTCGACCATCTCGTTCCGTATCACGGAGGCCTGGGCCTCGTAACCCTACTGCTCGATGGGCGGATCTGCTCATCGGGAAGGGTGGCTCGGAAAGCAGTGACAAAGCTCTGCAACACTGCCAGAATGCTCAAGTGGAAGGCATGAAGGTGGTAGACTTTAGCCGCGACGATGCCAAGGATGCTTTGGCACGATGGGACAATGTTGTCATGGGATTTGTCATTGGTGCAAATCCAGTGGGACGGGGGTTGCCTGGTTACCTACGCTGGTTGTGGGGGTTATCTGGCACGGTTGATGTGAAGCCTCGGGGCAATGGCTACTTTCTCTTCCAGTTTTCTAACCCCGCTGATGTGGAGAAAGTTTTGGAAGGTGGCCCTTGGTTTGTCGTGGGGAGGCCACTCATTTTGCGCAAATGGAGTGTGCCTTTTAAGTTCGAGGTAGGCAAGCTTCCTTCAAAAGGTGCCTATCTCGGTACGCCTTCCTGGATTACCACTCTACTGTTGGTCTTCGTGGATGCTGAGCAAGATCGGGAGTTTCTTGGGAATGCCCCTTAGGATGGATGGGAACACTATGGATGCTTTTCGCATCGACTATGCCCGTATCTGTGTTGAAGTTGATTTGGACTTCGACTTTCTGTCCCATATTCCCATGTATAATAGAGAAACTGGGAATCTAGAGGAAATCAGGGTGGAGTAGGAGTGGTGTCCAACGCCGTGTCGGCACTGCTCTACATTTGCGCATGATGATAAGGGTTGCACTGTGCGACCCCGGGTACCACAGAAAGGCAGTGTGTAGATGGATGCCCAGTCTAAAGGAAAGATGGTGGAGCAGGTGGCTGCACCTGTGGTGGCGCCTGTTACAATGCCCGCTTCTAGTGCACCAGTCCAAGTGTTCCGTCCGGTGGAAACTGTCCCATAGGGTGCTTCTTCACAGCCGGAGTTTATTACAAAGAAGGCTAAGAAGAGAAAGCACAAGAGAAAGGAGGACCCAAGTAATGCTTGCACTAAGGGCTGTGGACAGGAGAAGCAACCTAGGGGGGCTCTTTCCATTGCCTCTTGGCCAGTGGTTGGAGGATACCGTGATGCTATTCTTCGGGGTGGAAACAATGTGGGGCAGAGGAGTGCGGATTGCAAGGGTGATCCGTCGGACCTCCCGCGCGCATGAAGATCCTCTCATGGAACATTAGGGGAGTGAATTCGTGTGGCCGACGAGTTGTGCTCTCCAAGAAAATAGAGGCCGGGCATTTTGATATTGTGTGCATCCTTGAACACAAAATCAGGACTGAGGACCGTATTCGGGATTTTGTTGGGGCAGTTTGGCCAGGGGCATCCTTCTTGCACAACCATTGTGCAGCTCCTGGTGGTCAGGCTCTTGTTATGTGGCAGACATGCTCTGTGACGCTCACTGTCACGTGTGCTATGGCGCAAGCGCTTCTCTTCGATGGGGAGTGTAGCGGCTAAGGGTTCGAATTCATTGCTGTATATGCATTTAATCGGCCCACCGAGCGTGGACCTTTGTGGGAGGTGCTTCGCAAGGGCGGGGCCAGGAGCATGGATAAGCCATGGCTTTTGTGTGGTGACTTCAACTATGTTCGTCGAACACACTGGTCATGCGCCGCCTGTTGCCACGGCTATGAATCAATTCAACGACTGGTTGGACGATGAAGGGCTTTTGGAGTTACCAATGACAGGTAACCTATTCACTAGGTCTGGGAAATGGGGTCCCTCAACGGTCCAGTCTCGTCTGGACTGGTGCTTCATTTCTACGGACTGGTTGTTGGCCTTTCCAGATAGTTGCGACTATGTCACGGACCATGAAGCATGTGATCATGCGCCACTGGAGCTTTCGCTTGGGAAGGGTTCATTGAAACCTCCCAAATCTTTTAAGTTCTATAACCATTGGACGGACTATCTGTCCTTCAAGGATGTGGTGAGTGCTTCTTGGGACACCTGGGTCTCTGGGATCCCTGTGTATCGCTTTGTTAAGAAATTTACACTTACTCGCGCGTGACTTGCCCGATGGGCTAAGGACACCTTCGGTAATGCTAGCCGAGAGGTGGGTAACATTCGGCGCAAGATTGAGGAGTTGGCTGAGGTGCTGGATGTTGTAGAGGCATCCAGGGAGGACACCTCTCAATTAATGCAGGATGATGCACGACTCCAGGGGGATTTGTGCGCAGCCCTTGATCACGAGGAAAAGGTCTTGCGGCAACAGAGTCGCGGCTTGTGGCTCCGGGCAGGGGACTCCAACACGGCGTTCTTCCACCGTGCTTTGGTGATACGGCATGCTTGGAATGAGGTGCGGACCACAAGGGACGAGGTGGGGCTCGTCATTAGTTAGGACAAGTTGCCAGTTGCTGTGCACCAGTTTTATAAGGCACTACTGAACACGGGGTACTCTTATGAGGCGCTGCCCACAAACTTGTTCCAAGAGGTGGTCACTCCGGCTGAGAACGCGGCACTTACCGCACCAGCCACTGAGGATGAGCTCCGGCGCACTGTTCGAAGCATGGATGTTGATAAAGCTTCCGGCCCAGATGGGTTCAATCTTGGCTTTTTTCGAGCTGCATGGGGGATTATTAAGGGTGACCTGCTTATGGCAGTCAATCACTTTATGCGTTCAGGGAGGCTTATGCAGGCAGTCAACCATACTGCTATTAAACTCATACCCAAGTCACCAGTGCCAGGTAGTTTCTCTGACTACCGACCCATTTCCCTTTGCAATGTTCTTTACCGTATCATGTCTAAGCTTCTTGCGGAGAGGCTCAAGTTGCTCCTGCCTCGTCTCGTGAGTAATGCACAGTTGGCCTTTGTGCCGGGTCGTGCTATCACTGATGCCCTAATTATGGCGCATGAGCTGGTTGGCTGGTTTCATACTCCACAATGGCACCCTAAATTCTTATGCAAGGTGGACTTAGCTAAGGCGTATGATTGTGTTGACTGGAGCTTTCTGTTGGTTGTGCTCCAACAAATGGGGTTTTCTCTTAAGTGGCGTCGTATGGTGGCATCGATGCTGACTACCACCTTTACTGTCAATGTAAATGGCCGCATGTCCGACCCATTCACCTTTTCCAACGGTCTCCATCAAGGAGACCCAATTGCACCCTTTCTGTTTGTGCTAGCCATGCAGGCGTTCTCTCTGATGATGGAGAGAGCAGTGGCAATGGGCTTTGTCTCGCCGCTTCGAATTAGACGCGGAACTTGTAAAGTTTCGCATATTATGTTTGCTGATGATCTTATGTTGTGTGGGGAAGCCTCGCTTGGCAATGCTCGGTGCTTCCGTATAGTGGTTGATCACTTTACTCGTATGTCGGGGTTGCGGGTTAACCACAATAAGAGTGCGGTGGTCTTCGACGGTACGGTCATTGATCGAAGGCCTGTTGTCCATGCTCTAGGCATCCTCGAAGGTACGCTGCCCCTGACTTACCTGGGCCTTCCCCTTATCTCCAAGAAATTGACCAAGGTGCAATGTGAGCCATTATTGGCCAAGCTGCGGGCCAAGCTTACGGGCTGGAAGGGGAGATTCTTGGGACTAGCGGGGCGCCGCACTCTAATTCAGTCTGTCTTATGTTCCTCTGTCCAATATTTGATAGCCATCTTTCGCTTACCACAAGTTGTAGTGATGGAAATTGAGCGACTACTTGGTAGCTTTCTTTGGAAGGAGGGTTGTGCACCCTTTGTGGCGTGGTCCTCTTGCTGCTCACCACGTGCTGAAGGAGACCTTGGGTTACGGGCTACTTCAGACATTAACAAGGTTGGTCTCATGAAATGTTTCTGGCACCTTGTATCTGGGCGGGATGCACTATGGGTTAAATGGATTCGGGAGAAGTATCTCAAGGCACATTCCATTTGGCATGTCCCAATGACTCGTTGGCCCTCGTGGTTTTGGAGGGGTCTTCTCAGCGTGCGACCATGTATGAGTCCACTGGTATCGCGGGAGCAGGTGCAGTGGATGCCCCTAGTGGCTGATGGCTTCACTTTTGAATCTTCCTATCACTCTATCAGAATGGTGGGTACTGAAGTCTCCTGGGCGCCTCTAGTTTGGTTTAAAGGCCATGTACCTCGTTTTGCCTTTATACTTTGGCTAGTTTTGCGTGAGCGGCTCAAGACTCAGCATAGGTTGCGTCGGTTGGGTCTCCCTATTACCTCCAGGTGCGTGCTCTGTCTGAATGCCTATGAGGATCAACAGCATCTTTTTTGGCGGTGCCCGTACGCCGCTCGTGTGTTCATTAAAGGTGCACCTGATTACTTAGTCAATGTTCGGGGCACGGTGCCAGAAGTATTACAGTATTGCTCCTAGTTGCCTACCCAGACTCAAAGGCAGAAAGCATGCGCCTTTGTTGCTACTTCTGTCTACTACCTCTGGCGGGAGAGGAATGCCAGGATTTTTCAGGCGAACCATGTTCCGTGTCGTGCAGACCAGTTGTGGGATGTCATTTGGGCAATGCTATTGGCTCGGTATCATTAGTATCTTAACGCCTACCTGGAGGTCTTCTTTGTTTAGTAGATAAGTAATGTTTTGTGGTCTGCTGGGATTGTGTTAGTCCACTTTTGTACCATGTACTGTGTTTCCTCCTTGACTCTGGTGTGAGGTTTACTCTGTGTAGTGTTGTATTCTGTTTATATATATACACAAAACCCGAGGCTTTTGCCTCCCTTTTGCTTTGCAAAAAAAAAAAAAAAATCTCTTCCATCTTCTCAACTCACATTGTTTATGATTTGTGTTTTTTTTTTTGAGGGTTCGTTTCCTTTCTCAGGTGTTATAGATGGTTTTTGGGTGTTTGGGTCTCATAGGACTCTACAATACACCATTATTAGGGGGTTGAAGGATGACAGGAGGAGAAGGTGTTGGACATCCATGGCCTTCGATCACTTGAGCGTTTGGGTTGAGGGTGTGTGCTGCGGTAAGAGCGAGCAAGTAATGGGTAGTAGGAGGAGGACGGTGTTGTGCGGGATTGGTGGGCACAAGATCAGGTGACTGGACTGGATTAACGAGCACAAGATTGACAGGGACAAGATTGGGTGACAGTATAGGTTGACGAGACGAGATTGGGCGACGAGACGGAATCAACAGGCACGAGATCGACAGGGAGTAATCCCACAAGAAGACAGGACAAGATGTGGAAGGAGAGGAAAACGACAATGAAAGAGGAAGGGAGGGGGTGTTGATGAGAGGGAGGAGGAGAATGTGCGGTGGGAGAGTGGAGGAGGACAGAGGGGGAGGGAGCAGGACACAAGTACGATGGACTTCACGGGGGAGGACAACGGATAGTGATGGAGTGGCTATTATGTTTTTTTTTTTTTGGGGATCGAAGGGGTGGAGAGATTTTAATAATGAGGTGGGAGGTATTTTAAATTTTGAATTTTAAAAAGGAAAATTTTAATAGTTTTTAAAAGTAATTTATGGTTTTGATTAAAATCAAATTAATAGATGATCTTTATGATGAATGGATAGAATTAAGGATATTACCATCTAAAAGTAAAGATAGACTTATACTAAAATTTACTCTTTTTCTCTCTCTTTATACACACACACATATTTACGTCTATATACGCATACATATTATCAAATATCTTAAATGTAAAAATAAATTTATATTTTTATTCAAGTTATACTTGATAAGAGATAAACGAGTATGGTTTTAGAATATTATTATATACTATTTTTGACATTACTTTAAAAATAATTTTCTAAGTTAAGGAAAATAATAATAATAATATACTTAATCATGTATTGTATTTTTGCTAATTATTAATTACTATTTTATTTATTCGACCTTATGGATCATAATTAAAAAAGAAAAAACGATAAATCATGAATCAAATTGTATCAAATAAAAGAATTTAACGATTTGATTGCAATTATCAAACAGCCCAGCTCAGTTTGAATTCCTTTGGAATCCATTAACATGACGCCGTACCAAATCCAGCTGCATGCACTCCCAGTGCAAACAAAACACACAAAAGAAAAGCTGCAGCAAACCTGTGACAGCAGTAGCCAGTAGACCGTTCAAACCACGAAACGTCAGCAAAAGGAATCATGATGGGAGATGCGATTTATTTGCAAAGGTTAGCAGAGAAAGAGAGCGAGATTAATTTAATGTCTGTCATCGTCCTCGCCTCGGGAACCGGGTTCCGTTTGGCGTAATTTAAGATTTTAAGGACCGTCATGGTCTTCACATGTCCCACAATGGCGATTGTCTTGTTTCAATATCATCATTTTCCCTCCTCTCTTCAAAGCTAGCCGTTTGTTGCATTATGAAGCTTGAAGGAAGACACATGGTGTGCTAGTGAGAGTAAAAGAGTATTGAATGCTGGAATGATGATACACAGAGACATATGCAATAGATGTGGACGACCAAGTTGATAGCAGTCGTCTACTTCAAAGCTGGTTGTTTGTTGCATTATGATTTATGAAGCTTGATGGTTAACACATGGTGGGCTCGTGAGAATGAATACTGTAGAAAAGAAAGACTAATATTTATTGATTAAGGAAAATTACTAATAATTACTAATAGAACCTCAAACTAAGAATTATTAGGTTTAATTTAGTTATTTATAGTTGTTTTCATGGGATTTGTAATAGAAATTTAGAAGTTTTTTCCCTAAATGTTATTTTAGTCCATATTGAAGTAGTTTTATTATTTAATTTTAATTTTATATATTTTACGTTAGATTTATAAGGGGTTCACTAATATTGTCCTTAAATTGGACTTAATATTAGACTAAATTAGTCTTAGTTTATTTTCCGTCAATTAGCAAGGATACCAAGGGCAATTGTTATGCTCTCTCTGTTGTTGTTTAAGGCCATTAATTATTAGAATAAAGAAGATATATAAGGACAAAACCCTAATATGAACATCTACTCACAACCCCAGACAACAGGAGAGCGGAGTCTTCAAGGAATCTTAGTGAGTCCACTGCCATCTTCCTTGTGCTATATTCTCTTGCAGCCGATCTGACTTTCTGAGCTATCCAGGCAAAATATGGAATAAGGACGCTTTGAAACTGAAGTAAACTTGAATGGAATTTTGTTTCTTAATGTCTATGGTTGTTAACTGCAATGTAGATGTGAACAACCAACCGAGTTCTTAGGGTAAGTACAGGGAATCATGATTTATCATGTTTAATTTATAGATGATAATATTTGTCCAAACAAACCCAGCCAAGGGCTTGAATGATAGCATTACTCAATCAGTTAGAACATAGCTGGCCATCTCTTTTCTAAATTTAAAAGGAGCAACCAAAAGGAATTAACATATAATCTTTCTTTAATATGTCACAGCTCACGAGCCGAGGTGATCCCATGCTTTCCTCCCATGACGCACCCCAGAAGGCAAAATAATCATGCACCTTTTGTGGAGGAGGCCATGCATGCCCAATGGTCCGTCCGTTCAGAAACGAGGACAGAGCTCCTGAAGCATCGAGCATCTATTCACATGATGCTTTTAGGGTCCACATCTCTCCTTATCTGTGAACAAACCAATAATAATAAAGGACACATGCAGAGCACACGTGCCTGCTACTCGGTGCTTGATGTACATTGGAATCATTATCAACCGTTGGATGAACAGGGCAAGGAAGACAAACCTCGGATGATAGAAATAGTTTACACCCTTAATGCACCATTTAATAATGGAGTTGATGAGTCATGTAATGTGCTTGGGAACATCTAAAATTAAATTATACGAGATCAAACCTAGCTCGACGTCAAGATAGAAAACACAAAACTGGCCAACTGTGCCAAAAGGGTGCTAGTTGGTTGTACGGAAAGAGAACCGAATATGACCGACTGTACCATTGTAAGCTTGATGCCACTGGAAATTTAAACCAAATGTACATGTAAAGTTTGTTTATATATTTATGGTCTCAAAATGTATTAACGTTTCACTTAAGTTTTTGAAGCACCATTTCGTACAAGTAGTATAAATTCCACAAAATTAATATATTTGAAAGAGAACAAATTTGATACAGGTGTCTACGTATCAAACGTAGTTGTAGACATTTTTTTTAATAAATATATAGAGAAAGAGAAAATAATCGTATAGATGTATTTATTTGATATCTATAAATACATAGTAAACTTTTCATTTAAATCAAACAACTATTAATCTTTGTTCTAAAAATCTTAAAATTCAACATAGTTTGTTAAAGTCTGTAGCCACTTGGTTTAGTAGTGAAGTCTCTTTGTGGTTAAACTTCCTCATAATATGGTGTTTGAGTGTAATATATATTAATAACCGTTTGCAAAAAAAAAAAAAACATATTTTGTTAAATTCTAACGTTTAAATTTTAGATTAAAAATTAATGACGAGTGTAACTCAGATTAGGATAAAATTTTAATATATAGTAGATTACCTGATAGATTAATTAATCGTATAATTAGATTTTATTTTTAAAAACAAAATAAAAAGCAGATGCTTGTAGGGAAAAAAAATTCCAGTAGACACCTATAAGGATTATTTTTTATATTTGAAATGAAAATCAAGAAGGATTTTAAAGTGAAGTCCCTACGACGTGATTAGTCTTAATTTGTTTGCCTTGGAAAGATAAGATGATATTTGTAAACCAACACTAACAGTGTAGTTAAACCAAAGTAGTATTCTTTACGAGCATTTGAACCTTAGCGTTGCGGTCGTGGAGAACATTAATTTACACCAGTTCAACTACAATTAGAGAAGTTGATGATCGCTGTGTTCTAAGTTTCTTCTTGTCCAACCAAAAGAACGACAAGCTGAAAGTCTCGCCTACTGTGCACATGTGAGTTGATGAGACCCTTCGGCTCCCAAAACAAACGAAGACGTCCTGTTATTTTTTACTACTGTGCCATGGCTTGCCCTGGTTCCCAAGCTACTCCTGTGAGAGAGCCTTTCTGTTGTTGTGACGTTCGTCCAATATGATGTTGTGAAGGCATTTCTATTTTCAAGTACACGCTGGCCTTTTGTGATGGTGGTTGGCTACTTGGGATGCGTAAAGACCAATGAAAGTTTGGGGGGAGCAACTTCATTTCAAGAAGCGACGAGGTTACCGAAAGAAATCAAGAAAACAAACAGCCCAAATATTAGTTTAACATGTCTAATGTTATTCAAAAAAAAGCTGATCGTTGCCTTATCCACTGTTCTTTTGGTTAACAGGTAGCATAGGATAGTGGTGCAGGTTAGCGGAGGGGAAATTGATGAATTTTTTTTTTTTTTTAAGACTATAATTTTAATTATATTACATGACTTTAATTGAATCCAAAATTGAACATGATTACAAAAAAAATTGTTAATAAAATAACAACCTACAAAAAAAATCAGATTGTGTCGTTACAACAAAACTGTTTATTATCGACGGATTTAATTCGTTGATAAATAAATTTACATGGTCAATTATCGATCGAAATTCTGTCATTAACATATTATCGATGGAAAATCTGTCGTTAAGTAAAGACCTAATCGATACCATCAATAAGTAAAAATTTGCAAGACTAAAAAAAATCGTAAGTTTTTCCTTTTTTCTGTCCCAACCCACTTTTCCTTCTTCTACTTGAGTCATCTTTTCCTTTTCTCCTTCATTTACCTGAGTCTTCCTCCTCTAGTCCTTTTCTGATGAAATCGCCCACCACCACCAGTCCTCTGGTCCACGACATGATGATCTGCCACTACGACACCCTCCTTCTCCAGTCCTCTAGTACCCCAGGATGGTGTTCTGCTTAGGTAACTTGTAATTCTTTTTACAATATTTGTTTTTGTAAGTTATTCCTTCAATCTGTTTGTTTTCGAGCTAAGAATCGATACTTAAAATTATTGATTGTTTTCCTATTTTTTGGAAAACAGTAAAGGAACTTTTCTTGAAGCCTTCCATCTCTCTAGAGAAGACGTTCAATAGTGTTTTGGTGTTGCATTATCATTATAATCATCAACGTTGAAGTGTAACCTTACGCTCCACTATTATTTTTCTTGAATGGCAATTATTCATCTACTTTCACTGTCAACTATAGTTTTAAAATTTTTCTTAATGCATAGTATTTTTTTAGTTTCCATTTTTGGTTTAAATGGCAACTGATCCTATGTTCCTCTTGGAATCTTTTTTATTAGCAAAGTAATGTTTAGTTTCCATTGAGCTAATAAAATTGCTATGTGAGAAACTATTATTTGTAACCCATTAGTTAGTGTCATTACTATTTCGTTAGTTTAGATTATCACATTTACAATTATTTAGTTATGTGTTTATCATAGTATCTGAGTTTTTTGAGTTTCTTAATTTGTATTGATAGATGGTTTATGTTTCAAATAAGTCATGGATGGACATTGACAAAAGATTTGACCCAGTATATGTTTTTGAGGTTGAAAAATTCTTAGAATTTGCATTAATCAACAATAAAAGACTCGCCTCTGAATATTTACCATGCTCATGCACTAAGTGTGCCAATAAAAGCATCCTTACTATAGAACCAGTGTATGAAAACTTGAAGATAAATGGAATTATGCATGGATATTGTATTTGGACAAGGCATGGTGATATGCCTTCTATTTTGTCATCAAGAACAAATATTTGTATTGAAAGGAATGATGATGGCATGCATGAGATGTTGTGTGATACTTTTGAAATGGGATCCATAGGCAACGACATAGACGACGGGAAGGATAATGTACCCGTTGAGGATCCCCTAAGTGAAGATGTAGATAATTTTTTCAAATTAACTGAGGATGTAGAGAAACCATTACACTCAAGACTTGGTTCACCGTCGAAGCTATTGTTTCTGGTTGAACTTTATCACATAAAATGCTTGTCTGGATGGAGTAACAAGTCCTTCGGTATGCTCCTTACATCTTTAAGGAAGGCAATCTTAAGAGTCAAGGAAAGCTTACTTAATTCCTCCTATGAGACTAAGAAGATTATTGTTGCATTGAAACTTAATTACAAGAAGATTAATACATGTATTAAAGATTGTATGTTATATTACAAGGACAACGCAAATAAAGAAAAATGTGATAGATGTCATACTTCTCGATGGCAACCGTTGGAGAGAGATGTAGTTTTTGAAGGACATTCTAACACAAAAAAGTCCAAGAAGGTGTCAATAAAGGTTTTGCGACATTTTACTCTCATACCACGCTTGCAAAGGTTATTCATGTTGTAAAAAGTAGCATCCTCAATGACATAGCATCATGGTGATCAAATAAAAGATGATATCTTACATTATCCTGTTGATAGTGAAGCATAGAAAGTTCTAGATAGCGCATATCCAGAGTTTGCTTTAGATCCACGTAATATCAGACTAGGTTTAGCAAGTGATGGCTTCAAACCATTTGGCACATAAGCATTTCTTATAGTACATGGCCATCATTTTTTTACCATACAATCTTCCATCATGGTTGTGCATGAAACAATCACATTTTATAGTGTCTGTTGATTCCTGGTCCTATAATACCAAACAATGACATTGATATTTACTTGAAGTCGTTGATTGATGAGTTGATGATACTACAACAAGATGGTGTAAAATATGAAAAAGTAGTAACACTAAAACAAAACAAAGAAATGTGAAATTAAAATAGAAACTAAAACTAAAAAAAATGTTACAATTATAAAAAACTGTATAAAAAAGGATATTAGAAAAAATTAAGGTAGAATAAAAAATCACAAAACCACCATTACAGCATTAGTGGTTTTGCTAATTTATAATCTTGATTTAATCTCAATCATGAGATGTGTTGTTAATAGTAGATAATGAAGGATCTTACCTAATAAAAGTAAGGGCGGACCTCACATACACACACACACACACATGAGATGTGTTGTTAATAGTAGATAACTTGCCCCTCTCTCTCTCTACACACACAAACATATAGTAATGATCAGATAGAACATTGCCCTACTTAGATAAGTTGCATACTAAATCTTTGGTAATCATCCATCTTCAAGCCAGTAATTATCATTTAAATGACAATGATTTAAAATATTTCCATTAAATAAGGAGTTAGTTACGGTAACCACCTTTTCTATTAGCTTAAGTAGGGACAGGCTTTGTTAGAAAATTGGCCTCTCTCTCTCTCTCTCTCTCTCTATATATATATATATATATATATATATATATTGCATACTCCCTTAAAACTCAAAATAGCTTTTGCACCCAAGAAAATCTCGTTTATGATTTTTTTTTTGAAATTCAAAAATCAAAATGTATTTAAATCCCCTCCCCACTCTCAAATCCTACAACCGCCACCCCAGCCCCAACAAAACCTAACGCTGCCCACCACCACTCTCCAACACCATGAGCATGGATCCGACAGCCAACATCACCTTGTTCGCCACCTGCTGCCATTGTCTAAGGTCTGGAACTGGAACAAGAACAAGAAGTGGCCGTCATCGCTTTGTAACAACAACACCAACACACCCTGAAGTCATTGAGCGAGAGTACACTCACCTCCACCTCAAACCAACACCTGCAGATGTCTCTAATCAAAATTCATCCATCGACTTCTTCTTCTTTCATTTTTTATTCCGTTAATCCTCCTTCTCCATTCCCTACTGCAATTGCAATTATTCTCTCTAATTTCCCTTCCTTTTTTGTGTTTGCGTCGCCTCCCCAATGCCTTGACCATGGATTCGACGATGTGCATGGGGCTGATCTAGTCGGATCTAGAGCAGATGGGTGTCACTGCTAGGAATTTGGTCAACCATTCCTGGAAACACACTACTTTCAGTGGCCTTGGGTTTAAGATCACCTTCCTCAAGTATGTCTCTTCGCAGCATGGGACTTATCCAGTGGGATAGATCGAGAGATTGAGAGTGCAGAAGCAAGGGAACCCGCATCTGACCACTTCTATCTAATCTCCTCCCATTGTCGACTCCAACCACCCCACCTGCGATCGAGTTTTTTTTTTGTATACAGTAATAATCCCTTATCATGTACAAACTTCAATCTTTCTCAGGTAGAGAGGAGTTCTCCCCATACCAAGCTGAATCCATCCCATTGGAGCTGGGCTTGTACAGAATCCACGACATGAACAAGGAATCCCCCTACTTGCTAAGTCACGGCTACCCATTGATTCGCTTGTACGAGTACTGCGTGGGTTGGATCGTGACATTCTCCTTGGAGAAGACCACCTCGACGCCCACAAGACCCCAGGAATCGCTCCGAAACATGCTGATCCCCATCCCCTACTACTATGAGGCAGTGTAATCAGAGTCGTTGGAGAGATTGTGCTGGTCCTGCTCGAGCATGGTGTGGGGCAATGGCGATGGAGGGCTTGGGTTGCGTTGGAGAGAGGTGGTGCGGATTGTTGTATTACTAAATTCTATTTCCATAACTGTTTTATTTTGTACTTAATTTAGATTGAAAAATCATTATTGTATTAGTAACATTGATCAATGAAATATTTTTAATCAAATGCAATTATAGTTATGAAATTATTTTTAATGTAGTTTAGTAATACTAAATTAAAATCAATATTTAATAATACTAAATATTCAGTGATACTGTGACATCTAGGCCTGATTATTCATTTTTAGCTGTAAACCATGTAATTAATTATAATATTGGTTAAATGGTTTATTAAGGGATAATCTGTTGTTTCTTGGATGTGTGAGCTTGTGGTTGTTTTTCGGTGCACCTGTTTGTGATTTGGGACCAATGTGGAGTCCTGTTTGAGGATGCACAGTCGCCTCGATTCGCGTGCCTGTCTTTTCTTCCTTTCTTTTCCTTCTTTTTCTCCTTTCTTTTCCTTTCCTTTCACGAGCCCGCACCATCTCCGTCTCCTTCCTTCCCTTCTCTGACCCATGCCACCAACGACGTCAGTCCATGCCTCGCAGTCTCTTCCGACGCGATGGGCGACCGACGCGACGCACGTGGGAAGGAGGATAAAGGGAGTATGAGGCGTGCGTGAGAGGAGAAGGTGACTGAACCAGGGATCTTCGGTATACTGATCTGAAGATCCGTCTACCGATTTTGCCCTAAACCAGTATGTATTGATGTGATTTTAATGTTGGATAATTGGTATTTTGAGCTTGTGTTGATGATGTTTCCCCATGTAATGACATAGAGGAATGTGGGACCCAAACAAATGGATTTGGGTGTGATTTTGGGTTTTGATCTCATAAATGAATGAAAAAGATGGCTTTATGTGGTTTGGGCATGAGACCCAATTTATGATTTTAAAGCATGGTTTTCATGATTTGAGTTGGGACCCCAGTGGAGGGTCGAGTGTTGCAAGGAGACAGAGTCCTACAACGAAAAGATTGGAATGAAATGGAAATGGTTTTGAAATGGAACACTAATAATGTGGTTGCCGAGCTCATAGCGGTGTAGCCTGAGCTTGGGTTTTCATACCTAGTTGTTCGGGTCACTGACGGTGTAGGCTGAGCCTAGGTTTTCATACCTAGTTGTTCGGGTCACTGACGGTGTAGGCTGAGCCTGGGTTTTCATACCTAATTGTTCGGGTCACCGAGCTCGTAGCGGTGTAAGTTGAGTCTGGGCTTTTGAGTCTAGTTGTTCGGGTCACCTACGCTGTAGGCTGAGCCTGGGTCATTGGACCTAGTTGTTCGGGTCACTGACTGGGACGTCAGACAGAGACGTATTCCTGTGCACATATGGAAATGAAATTGAGGCCGGTTGCCCGAGGCGGTGACATCCCGCACAGGGGATTTCACCGTGGCAGTGCAGGAAGGTAGAGCCTACTGCTTGTGTGCCTGGTTACCCCTGATCAAGGTAACAACAGTAAATAAAAGTGGAAACGAATAAAGAAAAGAAATGTGATTTGGTTAGGATTGGACTGATGAAATAGTCCTAAAATCCTGAAATGAAATGATGATGGTGTTTTTACCAGTTGTCGGCCTGTATTTATGATTTGGTTTTGAGCCCGTGAGGCATTGCGTTTTAGGCTGGATCTGGTCAGTAATGTGAATTTGAAAATGTGATATTGGGAAGAGATCCCAAGTATTGAAAAGATATGTTTTGGAAAATGAATTCCAAAGGTTTCGAAGGAAAATGCAAAAGTGCGTTTTGAAAGAGCATGGAATCGGGATTGAATTCCAAATGATTTCCAATAAAGAGAAGAGGATTTTCAAAATAAAACTAAGTTTTGAAAGAATAAAAGAAATAAGTTTTTACGATTTTGCCGAGGTTTTGTGGTTTGTATGTTTGGGACGCGTACTGGGTTACTTATATGTCACTCACGCGTGCTTATTTGGTTTTCAGGTGCATACCGCATGCAGCCGAATTCCAGTGCAGGAATTGGAGCTTCTAGCCGCTCACTGTGATCCTGGAGGTGAGCCTTAGTTACAGTTATTTGATATTCTGTAATTAGTGTAATTATGCTTGATACTGTGTTTTGGTAGTGTGCCTGGGTTTGGGGTGTTACAGATACAAAACTATTTTTTATTCAGTTCAATAAAACAAAACTATTTTATATTCAGTTTAGTAAATACTAAATTGAAAAATCAAAATATTTTTATTCAGATCAATAACTACGACACTTAAATGCAATTACTAAAACTTGAAAAAATTTTCCATCCAAAAAGAAACTACTGGTGGTATTATTTCAAAATAGATGGTTTTGATAAATACCATCAAATCAACATCCAATGGTCATGTTATATCTTTCCTCAAAATAGTTAATTTAAGGAAAAATGTAACTAAACTCTTGCCTTACTTAAGAAAAGTAGGGTCCTCAATCTCAATCATCCATCTTTATTTCAGTAACTACCATTTTAATGACAATAATTTAAAATTTTCTATTAAATAAGGAAGTAGTTACTATAACTATTTTTTCCATTAGATTTACCATTAGATTCAAATCTAGCGGTTGAGAGAATCTAGGCTCTTCTTATCTTAAGTAGGGACGAGCCCTATCAGAAAATTAGTCTATATATATATATATATTCGAAGCTTTAAACATAATTTTTTTGATATTTTGCTATATCTGTTTTTTTATTCATGTTTGTCTGTCAAATATTCATATCATATTCATATCCGTATCTATTTCTTAAGGATATAGGCATACATTTTTTATATCTGGATGATATTTGTATATGTATTCATATTTCAAAAACGGATACGGATATGATAATCATATTTGTACTATATCCAATCTATTTGCACCCTTAGTCCTAAATACAAACTAGTCACTTCATTTCTCATTGGGAATTTATTTTGCTATATTTTTATTGATTCAGTCATTCAAAAGACACAAGATACACGTTATCATATGTTGTGAAGGCTTTTTGATAATGATATTCTTTTTGCATTATACATTTATACATGAAACTTCAAAGAAATTTGTATTTAAGATTGTCTTCTAAGAAATTGTTTAAAATAATAATTTTCACTCCAAAATTTAAAGTTTAGGGCAATTAGTAATTTAGTATCATGAAGTTCAAGTTTAGTTGTGAAAGTTTACATGTATTCTATATATATTTGAGTTTCCAACGTAATTATAAAATAGGTTGGTTTTTTAGGATAATTTCCTTTAGATGGTTAATTCTAATTGTTGGATTTCTTAAATTCAAATGGACGGTTAAGATCATTTTTGACCTACCTCTTCGTCATCTTCCCCATGTTGAGAAATTTAGTTTGAGCCATCCTACAACCATTGTTGCCGGAAGAAGGTTAGAAATGACCTTTCCATCGTTGCTAATCTCATACACACTCCTTGTCTCTTGTCGTTGATCATCAAAGTGATGGACAAGAAGGTTGAGACGAGGAGGGAGAGGGGAAGGTGGAGGAAGGAGTGAGGAGAAGGAGGATGGAGAGATGAGTGTGAATGGGAAGAATAGGAGTGTAACGTTTCGATCCCGGGTACGCTACCAAATCACAGTATCCTAAGCATAATTACACAAAATTACAGGACAAATAGAACTGTAACTAAGGCTCACCTTCAAGATCACGATGTGCGGCTAGAAGCTCCAACTCCTGCACCGGAACCCTGCTGCACACGGTCTGCACCTGAAAACCAAATAGCACGCGTGAGTGACATTTAAGTCACCCAGTACGCGCCCCAAAACACACAACCACAAACAAAACGCAGCAAAACCAAAAGAAACTCGTTTCTTATCATTTTGCAAAAAAATTGATTTTCTCCTTTAAAAATCATCCTTTCTTATATTAAACAACCACTTGAGAATTCAATCCCAAAACCATATTCTTTTTCAAAAGCCATATCTCTTTTTCTTACAAAACATTTCTTTCAAAAACCTTTTGGAATTCATTTTTTTTTATTCCAAAACATTTCCATTTTCAATATTGGGGATTTCTTTCCAAAACTCACTTTTCAAATACACATTCTAACTAGATCCAGTCTAAAACACAATGCCCCATTCGGCTCAAAATCAAATCATAAACATTGGCTAGCAACTGGTTAAAACATCATCATTTCTTTTCAGGATCTTAGGACCATTTCGCAAGTCCAATACTAACCAAAACACATTTCTCTATCTTTATTCATTTCCACTTTTCTTTACTGTTGTTACCTTGATCAGGGGTAACCTGGCACACAAGCAGTAGGTGAGGACATCCTTCCCCCACCTTCCTGCACTGCCGCGATGAGATTCCCCTTGAGGGATGTCACCGCCCCAGCCAACCAGCCTCAATTTCATTTTCACAAGTGCACGGAGATACGTCTCTGTCTGACGCCCAAGTCGGTGACTCAAACAACTAGGTCCAATGACCCAGGCTCAGCCTACACCGTCGGTGACCCGAACAACTAGGCTCAAAAGTCCAGGCTCAGCCTACATCGCTAGGGGTGGCAATGGGTCGGGTCTAGACCCGCTGGGTTTGGGTCTGGGTCTTGATTTTCAGACCCGTGGACCCGTAGACCCGGACCCGTTAGACCCGCTCACTTATTGGGTCGGGTCTGGGTCTAAAAAAACCCAAACCCGTGGACCCGCTAATATATATATAAATATATATATATATGTATATTAATATATATATATATATATATATACTAACACTATTCCCGTGCCCTAAATTCGAGTTGCGGCTGTGTGCCCAGTGCCCTAAATCCTACCTCCCTCCGCCCCTATCCCGCTATCCGCAGAAATCAAAGACGCGAAGGTTGTTGGCAAGGACGCGGCGGCGCGCGCGGTAGGTAGCGGCTGTGCGCGGAGGCTGTGCGGGGACGCGCAGATCCGGCGGAGGCTGTGCGCGGGGTGCTGCGGCAGGCGGAGTGCGGCTGCACGCGGGGTTGTGCGCGGCAGGAGGAGTGCGGGACTGCAGGGGTGCGGCTGCGCAGGGCTTGCAGCGGCAGGCAAAGCCTTTGAAGTTGCAGGGGCGTAGGGCTTGCAGCGGCAGGCAAAGCCTTTGAGTAGTCATCCTCCTGTTGCAGTTGTGCTTACAATTTTTTATCTTTTTGCTTAAATAGGCATCAAAGCTTCTTGCTAACTTGATTGTGATGGGTTCTGGAATATTGGGGAGGGATGTGCTTCAAGCTTATCGCAAAGCACTTGAAAGTAAGTCCTCTGATTTATTTTGTATGTGGTGCTATTACCTGGTTTGTTTCGAGAGGTGATACACCGACAGTCACTGCATTTCTATTGCTTACATGTTTTATGTTCTCTCTTTACAACATAGATGCAAATAAATCTGGAGTCGCACACGAAGCAGTGCAGAACATT
>JAMKQA010015978.1:0-15395 GCA_024699735.1 Posidonia australis
CAGATCATTAGATCTAAAGATAGACTATAAGAGGACTTGTTTCCTATAACAGTATTCATTCCAGTATCTAAGAATGTATTCAAGTGATGCTTAAGCATAAAAAAATTTATCATGCTTAACCCAAAACACAAATATAGGAAGGTTGGTATAAATTTATGATTTATGTGAAGTGTGACATAAAGACAGTTTAAAAAGTGGGAGAAAGGTACTCACAAACATAGGGCCTCTGCAAGCATAAAAGACAATGGACTTCAGAGACTTCTCCTCCAAACAGCTGAATAGTTTACTTGAATTAACAGAAAAGGTGAAATCCATACATTTAGGATCCTTCATTGCTTCATAATTTTCTATAGTAACTCTATGGTGCTTCTTCAGTATCTTGTCTAGACTACGATTACTAGTGTACCAGATCTTTTGGATTCCTCTTCTCTTGGAAATTCTTTTAACAGAAGCTTGGAATAGAGATTCTTGTAATCTGAGTAATATTCCTGCCTTATCAGAGTCAGCCCAGCAACAGAAGGAGGATGAGCCATCATCTGAAAAAGAAATCTAGAAACATTATATTAAAAAAAATATAAACATAGAGGTATAGCAAAATAAAATATGCAGATATGCCTGTTCTAGAAAAAAACACCTTCTCTACTGCTTTTTTTTCTTAAAGATACAACAAGCAATTAAATATTCAAATACATTTTTTCTTGCAAACAGAAGCTATGGTTAATAAATTTAAGACAAATTGCATGGTCAGAGCTTATAACTGAGCAATAGCTTGGTGTTTACAATTGTCAGTTGTTTTATTAGACTTGAAGATCAGAAAGTAGAATGGAAGGCCTATAATTAGAAACACAGTTTGCCTTAGTACTGATTGGGTATAAAACTCAACAAGTACTCGTAAATGTTCAATTTTTAATGTTAAGGAAGAACTTCCAAGAATAAAAGATTATGCAACATGCCAACTAATTATGTTGATATATTCAAAAGGCACTACTCATTTATTATTGACGTGCATTAATTGTCTGGTAGTTTGAATACCATGGTTCATAAGCTCAAACAGTCACTGTGACTTACCCATGACAAATCCAGCAAATGGAATTTTAACTGATGGCTTGTTGTTTTGTTGCCTCAATCCTTTCTTCAACTGATAAGTTTGCTTTTCAAGGACCAGCAAAACAATTTGGTCAACCTGTCAAGTTCAAACCAAAAGCTAATTAACAAACTAGCACATATGCCGAACCTTAACTGGTATCATGTCAATTCAGAGGAATACAAGAAATTTGAAACATTTGGACAACAGAGAACACATGCTAAAAGCCTAAAACACAGCCTTACCCTGCAATGAATTCGAATGGCATTATCCTCAAAGGGTTGAATGGACCGGAAAATTAAGTCAAAGGACCTAATGTTTGGCTGGTGCTCTTTCAAAGTTTTTGAGCTAGACTGAGTTGGGCAATTACTGCTCTCAAGGTGAGAACCAACTTCCTTGACAGAGTTAACCATAATAAAGGATGCAGGTGTTAAGATCAACTTGTACCATTTGCTAGCATTGCTGAAAATTTGTAAATGAGAAATGAGTACTGTGTATGTGCAAAAAGAAAAACTTTATACAATGCAAGTAGCATACTCAAGAATATTGAAGTGACGTTATTTGAATTTTTTTCAGCAAAAATTTGTAGCAAACTCCGTGATCTCAGATAATGTCATTACATTTTTTTAGCTAAATATAGTGGCAGTAGCAATGACGCCACAACGTAGAACAAAAAAGATAAGTTCGCAATCTAAAATAATAAGAAAAAATTGTTATAAGAAGCCCATAAGACATTACATACACTCTTGCCAACAACTATAATTTCTAATGATAGTATGATGATTTTTCAGTAAACTATCAACAATCAAATAGAGAAAATTTAAACAAAGAAAGAGGAAGTCTGAAATCAGAGACTAAGGGGGAAAAAACCATGTCATAAGAAGCCTATGAAACACAACATTTGCTCCGGGTCCCACTCCAAGAGGATAAGAATGGTTGCCAAATCTACCCTGAATTTTGACCTAAACATAAAAAATAACAGATTAGACATCAATCCCTCGATAAAGAACATATATAAATACAAGACATGCAAATTTACCATGTGGTCATTTTCATATACATGAATACAGACACAACTATCTCCTCGGTGCATATTGGTAGAAGTTCCGACCCAGTATGACTGGATACAAGAGCCAGAATGGAAAAAATGGGCATCCATTACATTTCCACGTAGAGAAATTATGGTTCCTTCAGGCAAACTGCATTCAAGCTTGACAGTCCTAGAAGGCTGCAATGATGTTTCCCTCATAAGTTTAATGCAAGAGGAAACACTAAAAACCTCACTCTGTGTGGGCATAGAATTGAATAGCCCATCTGTCCATAATTTACTTATACACTTCAAAGATTCAATATGTTCAGAGGATACATGAAGCTGGATACCAAAGTCGCTATGTGAATTATTCCAATGTTGGTTGAAAAATATAATCTGACGAGAGTTGCAAATCATACTGTCATTTGCTCCGAGTGGAAAATCCCCTTCTGATCTATTCCACTGAAGCTCATGTTGATCCTTAGTCTTGCTTGGAAAGAATGAAAATCTCCATAGAGATTTTTGAGAAGTGATAGTTACTTTGCCATATGTTGCATATTCCTCATGATGTTTTTCACCATATTGAAGCTCTTCTTTCAGAATGTAATATGCTCCAACATGTAGCGACTGTCAGATGAGATGATTCAATCACATCAGGATCATGTGCACTAAGAATAAATTTAGAAGCCTACAACAAGGAAAACATCAAACCTGATATTTGCTGAAAGCATCTGCCCTGAACTCCAACAGAAACCTGTTAGAATTTTGTTTGCCAACAATTTTACATGATCCACTACCACAAACACAAAATAATTTACTGGGCACAAGAAACCCTTGAAAAATGTTGCTAGTTAATACAAGCAAACAAGGAATTCGAGATGATCCATTTGCATTGGACCTGCAGCTATTATTTGACCAAGCAGTGGAGGATTCATGCGATAGGTGAATGCTGCACAGTTTCTCAGACCATTTATCAGAATTAGCCAGCCAATCGGCATATTTAACTTCCACACTTGTCTTGGTGATAGATTCCACAAGTTGGCCATATTCATTTTTGCATTCATTCACCAACATCAAATCATAAGGTAAAAATGAGGATTCAGCAAACGCACTAAACCCATCTGAAATAACTGAATTACCCTGGATTGCAACAATAAAAATGTTTCATGTAATTAAGTAAATGAAGTAAGGTTATTAGGGAACATGCTCCAAGAATCATATTGAACTTACATCATGGGAGGCAGGAAACTTGTGTGTCAACAGTAAAAGATGAAATACTGCATTACTTCCCAAAAAGATGTTTCTAACAACAGGAAGGTGGAAATTTTTGTTTAGACAAGTTGAGTCCCTGAGGTAGAAGTGAATGTAAATAGTCAAGCCAATTAGCTCATTCCTTAACTGAAGATGTTGAAAGATGCTCCTACATGATAGAGACCCATTTCTAGACAAACTCAGTTCAATCTGTGCAGGTAAGCCCTCTATGATAAGTTCATAATCTTTCACCTGAATAGACAAAATATTCTGCAGTGTCAAAGATGCGAAGAAAGAATGCACAAAATAGATTCATTATACATCATCTAGTATTGCAAGATAGCAGGAAGTCAATCCTAACTATAAAAATCAGGAAAAAGTGTCATATGTAGATCTATTGAATGATAACATAGCATCCACAATTTAAAAAAAATCATTTATCGGTAATATACTCGAAAAACCCAAAAAAAAACACACACACATGAAATATAGCTATAGGTAGATTTGAGGCATCATAAAAGCTGCCACAAGAAAAGAACACGGTCTTTGTTTCAGTAGAGTTGGCATGAAATGCCCCTCACATGAGATATGTTGAAACAATAACTGCAAAAAGTTTTGACAGACCTCATAAATACTATTTGTGTCAATATCTGGAGGCAAATCTGGCACCACAACATCTATACTTCCAGTTCTATCAAACAACTGCAGCCTCTTCGTAGATGAGGAATTCTGAATACACACAAGAAAAGAGTGACTTAAAGCCATTTGATGCACAAACTGAAGAACATGTAGAAAAAAATAATTAGCTAATCATTAATGGTAAAATGATCTCTTTGCCGTCAATCAATCAGCTTCAATTTAAGGATAAATCCACATGAATCTTCCAATAGAAATTAAAACAACATCTAAGATTGAGAAAGAGAAACCTGGCAGGAGGCAAGGACAAACGAATCAAAGAAATTGGAATCTGTTTCGTGATTGTATACACATATGCTACAACTGCTACAACCATATAACAATTTCGATTGATTTAAATAAAATTCAATAAAAATGATGCAAAATGAGGAGGCCTTTGACAAGTTAGTGACTATTGTATCCTAAAATATTATCCCACCCCATGCACAACAAGTATTTAGTCAACCATGCTTTTCCTTTCAAATCCATGAGGCATGTTAAATAGATACGGAAAAACACTAGCACAAGTGCATGAATAAATTCCTAATCAGAGCACATCCCACACCATTGGCCTTCAAAAATGAAATAATACTAGCACAACCAACATGTGTCTACTTGCCAAAGTGTGTTCTGCTTTAGAGATTTCCATTAGCAATTTAGTGGACAAAATGTGAATTTTTTTCGTTGGATCTGGTGACTCAATAGTAGTTCACAAAGAGGTGCCAAACACTACTTTTGGAGAAGCTAAGGAAACAGGTTTCACAAAAAATATTAATCTGGTTCAACCCATCTCCAGATACAAGGTAAGTTTACTAGGAGCACATTCTAAGGTAACCAGGATGTGCTTCATGAACAGAAGATGGCATCTAGTATCTACAATAACAAAAGTCAAAAGCTAGCTTATACCCGTAATGAGCCCATCAAAATGACACCTAGATCCTTGCTTGGAATAAATCTCCTGGATAATCTATCATAAGAATATCCTTCACAGCACATTCGGTTAACATTGCTGCTGACCGCAGAAACACCAGAGGCAGCCTCATGCAACAATATAGATGTCCATGCTGCTTTGCAATTGTTAATGAAATTAGATAAAGGTGCTACCTAAAAACAGCAAGAGAACCAACGGTCATACGAATTCTTATAGATAAGTTTGTGACAACTGTAAACTAATTTTGTGTCTGAATATATAGATAGTAAGTTACCAATTCAAGGGGGGTATACATTGGCTGGTTTTTGCAGCCACAATCATCATGCTTACAAAATTCCATAAATACACCATCCTGCAATTAAAGCCTCTGATATAAATAATGGAGCATTGTCACAAGAGAAGAATAAGAAAAGTAATTTTATGTCAAGCAATCATAGACTAATAATCCACATGACTGCATCACACTTCTGTCATCAACTTGGCAAACCATATGTTACAAGGACCCTTGGCCTCATCTTAGGTAGTAATACATTCAAAGAGTTACATTACACAATGGGGTGCTAATGATGACTTCACTAATAATGTTCTGATGGACTATTCCTCAGATTCTTCTCACATCTCGAGTTCTTTACAAACCTGACATGGAAGCTTATTCTCATTTCCAAGTAACATTTCTTCCAAGTAACCTCAGGCACCCACTAATCAATTTGAGGTCATTCAAAGAGTTACATTAAACGTTGGGGTTCTAATGATAACTTCACTAATAATGTTCCGATGGACTATTTCTCACTAATAACTTCACTAATAATGATATTCTTCTCACATCTCGAGTTCTTTACAAATTTGACACGGAAGCTTATTCTCATTTCTAAGTTACATTTCTTCCAAGTAACCTCAGGCACCCATGAAGTGATTTGAGGTCTTTTTTAGCAAAGTTATAATACTCGCAATACCATCCTGAATTAAAAACAGAGCTTCTCAAAATGAAAAGAAAGGAAAAAAGAGAAAACTTGAGAGGAGAAAATAGAAAGGGTAGGAGAGACAAGAAGCACTGTTCACTCATTGACTCTACCCATCACCAATTGCCCTTGCACTTTTGTCAGCAACAGGCTTTTTAAGTATGCTTCTGTAACTGAAGTTTTTGCACTCTAGCACATAAATTTTCACTCTTTGTAAGACTCCAACTTTCAAAAACTACAAGCCCGATACAGATAATGGTATTTTAAATCATTCTTGTACCTTGAAATTTAAAATTTTGGATTGTTGTAACAAGAAATCAATATAATTGTGGTTGTATAAAACCATTGAAACTCGGGCATCTTTAACAAGAAGGCAGGTATCTTGTCATAGTGTTAGTAAACCTTCAGCCAGATTGTTTCTAAAGAAAATGTTTGTCCCGATTCTTTCTCCATCGACTTCTCTCACAAAAACTGACTATATGAGGATGTCAATATGGAACTTAATTTAAAAAGGAAAAAAAGAGCAAACCTCGAGGCCACAATGGACTGAATAGAGCAACTGTACCATTAATCTGAGGCTCACCCTTTACAATACTGAGCTTAATATTTAATTAACTTTCTATAAAAAATATTTCAAAAGTGAGACTGCCAGAGAGAAAAAGTGTCTAACTCCTGATTACCACCCCCCACCCCCCCCAACCAATCATGATTCCTCTTTGAAGGGGTAAAAGGGGTGGGGATACACCATCCAAACTAGAAAATGAACAGCGAAGACAAAATTAAGAACCAAAAAAGCGAACAGTAGAAAGGAAATATAATATTGAAGCAATTATGAATTACCAATTTACCCGACGTTGAAATACACATGAAGGCAGATGTGAAGTAGCATATATATGAGCAAGCCCTTCTTTCTAGAACCACCTCGCAAATATCAATCGTCAGCTAATTACAAAAGGATATTGCTATGTGTGTGAGGCACTAATTGGGAAATTATAGCAGTTCAACAGTAATGAAATCCACTTATAATATGAGAGAATGGGGGAAACACAATTTCACACAGTCTACATACATTTTTTGAGCCTAAAATTTCTTTGTCAGAAAAGACGCCACAAAATTTTTTCCTGAGGCATGAAACTAGAAGGAGTACCCTGAAAATCAACAGATGGTGTGATCAATGATAAATGATACACATGGCAGGAAATTGTAAGAATAGGAGTGAAATTCTAAAAAAATTTACCAAAATTTGGCCGAAAAAGTCAACAAGTCAATAAACTTTCCCAACAAACTCTGCGTACGAACCACACCAATGCACCTATGAGAAGGAAGCTTTAATAAAGAACCATCTTGACATTACATAACTTGTGCAAATGAAAAGGAGCTTACTCAGTACTAAAAGGTGAAAATGACTTGATGAGTAAAGTAGTCTTGATGCAAGCACCAAGTAAGAGCACCTTGATCCACGACAAATTAGAATGTAGAATATGAACATTTCTCACAGAAATCTGTGGCAAGGTTATCCAACAACGTAAAAACAGGACTTCTGAGAATCTAAATGAGTATGATACAAATTGCATACTTTTGAATATTTAGCATTTCAAATGGATAACATTTTCATGACAAAAAACAGATGAATATGAAAGTAGTATATAGTAAAAATTAATGATGGCTGAAACCTATAACTTACAATAGCCCCAACTCGGAGAGAATGTGGCAGTGAAAGCAAGGGATCAGTTAGAAGAAGCCAGACCTTCTCATCCAGCTCAACAACCATACCCTTTATGTAGATCCCAGTAACGACACCATCATACGTGCCCAATCCTTCCCCTATAAGAACATCCCTTCTATGTCTAACGGCCAATGCACCCATCAAGCACCAACTTTTACACACCACTGTCTTTTCCGTGCTGACCAACATCAGGTAGGATTCGTCTTCTCCTACAAAAACCTTCTTCTTCTTCAAGCCAGAAACCTCAACCATTCTTCCTACCAGCTTACCAATAACCGGATGCCATGAAAATGCAGGACCATAGAAGTACACAAAAACGGACTTTGTGAAAGAATGCTGATCCAACTTTCCATGCAAGCTCCGAGCCCTCACCAACATTGCCTTCCCACAAAGACCACACATGCAAACCGCAAGCTCTGCAAGGAACCCAACGGAATCCCCACCCTCTGCTGCCCCACCTTTCGAGCTCTCACGCTGCTCGTGACTACGAGGAACCGCAAACACTGGGCCGACAGATCTCAAAACCCCTCTAGCCAAAGGCATGGGCATCTCAATCTCAATCTCAATCTCCGCTTCCACAAAGGTCCAACTGGCGATCTCCAAGACCCCACCCACACCCTTCTTAAGCGGAATGAAATTCCACGCAAGAACCCTAATCCTCCTCCCAACCATCCTCAAATCAAACTCCAGAACATCACAGCAAACCCTAGCGGCGCCGTCGGAAAAACCGAGGCACCGCCTGCCGGACCCGCAAGGATCGGGGGAGGCCAGTGACGGAAGTTCCACGATGCCGACGATGGCCGTGGGGCGCATTAGAGGAGTCAGGGGGGGAGAGCTGGCGGTGGAGGGTTCGGAGGAGGAGAGTGGGGGGTCCTCGGGTGGGGTGGGCCTGTGGCGTTTCAGTGGGGGAGGGGGAGGGGTGGAGGTGCTGAGGGTGGCAGTGGTGGTGGAGTGGAGGGAGGCGGCGCCTGTGAGGGGGCGGGAGCGGCGGAGAAGGTCGGGGATTGTGATGGTTCGGGTGGTGTCCATGGATGAAGATCAGAGAGTGAATGAGAGCGAGAGGGAGAGGGTTGGTTTTATGGGGAGATGAGAATGAATTAACGAATGGGAGTGGGCGGGAAAGATGGGAAGAGCACAAGTGAGGCTTTCCCCTTTTTTTTAAAAATTCTTTTTAAATGTATAAATTTGACGTTGTTTCGACAGGCCTATTAGCTCAGTTGGTTAGAGCGTCGTGCTAATAACGCGAAGGTCGCAGGTTCGAAACCTGCATGGGCCAATTTAATTTTGGTAGATTTGTCGGTCATTTTTGTAAATTTGTCCTAAAATATTTTCGTTTACGTCCTTAAATTATCTCGAGACTGGAATTCACTTTATAGTTTTAATAAAACTTAAGATTTTTTTTTATGTCAATGTCCTTTTTAACATGTATATTTCCTCTATCTAACAAAAATTGTGTTAATATCCTATTTATATCAAACAATTTTTGCGGATCTGTCATGAGCCTTCATTTACGTTTACTTTCATTACCTATTTGTAACTCAACCGAGGTTAATACTAACTACAACAAAGAATAATTACAAATCTATCCATATATACATTCTCCCCTTCATCTTCCTCCTCCTTCTTCCAACACTCTCTTCTTTCTATGAACGCCGCATGGTCTGCGAACCAAACCTCCAACCGTACTTTGGAGGCTCCTCACTCTACCTCTGTCGCAGACATGCAAGAAACTGTCCCTGCTTCTGATATGGGACAGTAAAATTCCTTCAAACCTTGAATTTCCAGCAATGCTGGGTGACATGTATCTAATTGGCAAAAACATTGTCATAACGTCTTTTTTTAGTTCTGTATGACGCTCTGTGATATTTTGGACGCTTGATTCCCTTGGTTCCTTTTTCCTTGGGATTTTTTATTTAATGCAACTTACCGATAACCAAAAAAAAACACTCTCCTCTTCCTTTCCATCTCATCCACTACGTATTCCTAAGCCTCCCCATCCTCTCATCGTAACTCTATTGCTATCACCTCCTCCTAAGGGTGCACACAGTTCAATCATAATTAGTTAACTAAATTGAAACCTTTTTTATTGTTTGGTTTAATTTAGATTTGTTTAATAGAACAATTTGGTTCTCAAATTTTAAAACCAATCTTAGTATATGTATATATATATATATGTATGTATGTGGCACATCCGTTTGATTTTAATCTAATGGTTCCATCCTATTCAGATTATTTTAATGCTAAAATGTGTAACCGTTTCAACAGATCTTCTCAAACCCCTACTTCACTTTCTAAGCTCGCCAATTCTACTGCAACAGAAGTTTTGTCGTTGGAAGAGGCAGAGATTGAAGAAGGCAAAGACAACGGGCCAAAAAGGTGCAAGCTTTATCAACCGTTGGACTTGTTCTCCATTGTCATCATTCTTGTTTTTGTCAGAGGCCCCTTCAAAACCTTGGTCCTCTCCTTCCCCAATGAACCACTTGAAAAGCATTTTTAATTCTCTCCCAGCTTCTAAATTCTTATGATGTTCCATTTGTTGGGATAACACTGTTGAGGTTTTGTCGTTGGAGGAAGACATTGAGGAAGGCAAAGACGAAGGGTTAAAAAGGCGCAAGCTTTCTTAACAATCAAACTTGTTTTCTACTGTTGTCATTCTCGATCCCGTCAAAGGCCCTCGAACCCTTGGTCATCTCCTCCCCTAATGAACCTCTTGAAGAGGTATTTTCCATTCTCTCCCCGCATCTAATTTCTTACGATGTTCCTATTACATGGATAACACTATTGTTAGCTTGAGTGGAGATGTTATAAGATTTAATATGTTGTGAAATGATTTTGAGTTGTTGCAAGTTCTTGCTTCAATTAGTTGTAGGCTTCTTGAGAGCCAAAAGGAAGGTGTGAAATTTCTTTATAATTTGTATAAGAAAAATCATGCTGGCATGCATGGAGATGATATGTGAGTCACTTCAAATTGTTTACCCCGGAAGAAACTTATTCTTACTTCCAGAGTCATATATGGTCTTACATTGATTTGACCATCAATCAGGGGATTGGGAAAAATGATTCAAACTATAGCTCTTCTGGCAACTATTATTGGAAAAAATACAAAACACAAAGGAGTTGTTCTTATCATTTGCATTTACTAAGGTTGTAGGGGATTGTTCTTTCCTCTTCTCCACCAATCGTTCTTTACTTCTCCAACACACCTCTCTTCTAGCACTGAAGTCAAACTTGCTTTTCCCCATGAGAGTCCTTGCGTTCTCAAATATATGGTAAGTATTATCTTCTCTTTTTTATTTTTCCTAGTATATATCTATAGAGGCTGGTTTTTGCACCAGAGTCAAACTTGATTTCCATCACAATTATCTAGTAGGAAATCTACTTTACATGAATTGTTCATTCCATGTTTTACATGATTTAATAACCATTCTTTTGATTGGGTGCATTATCTTGAATTGTTCTCCTTTAAAGGATTCTTACTACATATTACTCAGCATCTACTATTCTTAAAGAATTGGCCATTGAGATAGGCACCAACATGATAAGATCTCCTCGGTCTTTTACCACGGCTTCTTTATGTGCGCATGTGTGTGTGTGTTTCTTAATGATCAAATTATTAACATAATATAGACAATGATACGGATTGATTTGTCGATGATATGGAATACCACGTACAAGTAGAAGAAATTGAAAATGAACCACGTAGTGCTCAAGAGATTAAGGTGGGAAGTCTGATTGTATATAGAGACACACTAAAATCTTATGTTGGAAAGGAATTCATGTTCGAGGAAGATGCTTATTAACATTATAATGCATTTGCAAGATCAATGGGACTATTCATCAAAAAAAGTTCCTATTATCGATCTAGGAAAACCAGTATTGTTACTTCTAAAATCATAGTTTGTTCAAAGAAAGGGAAAAAGAATTTGAATAACAAGAGAAGAAATGCAGAGAATGTAAGAAGACATCGAGACACTCGTAACAATTACAAGGCAAACATTTTTTATTACTGCAAATAAGGAAGATATCTGGGTTGCGAAACAAGTTGTTGAGAACACAATTTTTTATTAGTAACATGATTAACTCATAATTCATGCATACATTATTCCCCATATTTATTGATTAATAAATACAAATAATGTTACTTAAAGTGTTTTGTGTAAATTTTACAGGAATCTAGGGATTTAGAAAGAATTTAGAAAAAAAGAAGGGAAAAATTGTACCAAAAAAGAAAATAATTTTGCATGAAAAATTGTGAACCTACATCAAGAAGTCAAATTTATATTTTCCATGTGCATTAATACTAGGATAAATATCAACTAACGAATTAACCAAGTGAAAAAAAATCTCAACTGACAGACACCTCCCAGACATCCGTTTGCACAACTAACGCCTCTTAGGCGTCCGTAGAGGATATTTTTGACCAAGTCTTTGATCGTTATGATCTTCAGTTGAAAATATCTTGTATTTGATATTTGATATTAGAATTCAAATATTGAAATTAAATTTTGTCTTTGACATAAGGAAGCTAAAGTAAGTTTATATAAGGATCCATATTGTAGGTCTAAGAAATTATCTTCCACCTTCTAACTTAGCCTTCTTTTTTTATTATTGTGGAAGAATCTCAAATACTTACTCATTTGTAATTTCAAATTTTATCAATAAAGTTTTATTTTTCTTCAATTATGTTCCTTTTTTTATATCCTTTAGTTAAGTTTTTATTTTCCGTTATCTTCACCAGTAGCTAAGTTTTTAGTTATAGTATTGCCTACCACCTTTTAGTTTTTATCCTTTAGTTTCCATTATCTTCAGTTACGTACCATCTTTGCATACCTTGCTTCTGCAAGAGATCCCCATCGTCACAGCTTAGAAGTAATGCCCTTCCTCTTCTTCTCTTCATCCCTCTCCATTAGGGGTGGCAACAGGTCGGGTCTACCTATACTCAGACCCAGACCCATCATATTTCATGGGTCTGAGTCCAGGTCTGGGTCTGATGATCAAGAGCCAGACCCAGACTCATGAAGATAATGGGTCTGGGTCCGGATTTCGGGTCTAACGGGTCTTTCAATCTTTTTCCATTTTTTTTGAAAAAATTAACTTTTCATTTAAATCAAAAACATTATAAATAAAAATAGCAAGATTAAAATGTTAAACAATAGTACGTTAAACATGCATTTCTTTGTTTACCCTTTCAAGTTCATTCCTATTGTTTTCCTGCATCAAACGCACGATCACCACAATTTTTTGAATATCAACCAAAGGGGTGACAACATTAAGAAGTCCTATGTGAAAATAGCATGTTACATTGTTGCTCAGCAAGAGCAGTGCCAGGTATTGGTAGTATTCTAAACTTGAAGAGGAATAAAGCTTGTTCTGAAGCAGAAAAAAGATCTCGATCATGAGTTCCTAAGAAAATAAAACATGCTGAAGCAGAATTTACATCTACTTTGCTTTACATCAACATTTCAACTGAGTGGCAGCCCGTAGACCTGAGTGCCTGAGTGGCAGCCCGCAGACCTGGAAGTGGAGGCTTCTTGTGTTGTCTGTCGCCGGCCTGGAAGTGGAGGCTCGAAAAACCACAAGAGGCACTTCCTTGTGTTTGCCCCCACTACTTCAGAAACAACGTTCTTCAATCTTCATCCATCCTGTAGAAACATCAAGTAGATATCAAATAGAAGGAATGCAACACCATGACAAAATAGAATGAAAGAAATGCTAGTTGAGATCTGCTTAACAAAAGTTAAGGAAGAAGGAGAGAGAGAGAGACAAATCTGAGATCTACTTAACAGAAGTCTGAGATCTGCTTCAACCATTTATTCTTACTCTTACCCACTTCCCTTTCTTCTTATCCTCCCGTAGACAGCGAGACGGAGGAGGGAGAGGGCTGAGGGACAAATCTGAGTCTGAGGTGGAGGATCGACTCTGTCTCTGAGGGAGAGGACTGCAGCCCGCAGACGGCAAGATGGAGGAGGGAGAGGGCTGAGGGGACAAACTGGAGATGTTGAATGAGGGGACCTCCAGGTTCGACTCTGTCTCCGCAGCCGTAGACGGCGAGATCGACTCTGTCTTTGAGGTGGAGGGATAGCCGGATAGGGGACCTCCGGGCTCCAAACTCCGGACCAGGAGATGGAGGACGATTATGTTGCCATGAGTCTACCTTGCGGGCTTGCGGAATGCGAAGGGAGGCGGAGTGTTAGGGTCTTAGGGATTAGGACACAGTCGCACAGCACAAGGGAAGTAACATTATATATATATATATATATATATATATCATAAGTTAACGGGTCCATGGATCTAATAAGTGAACAGTTCTAACGGATTCAGGTCCACGAGTCTTATTTTCAAGACCCAGATCCAGACCCAGACCCACAGGTCTGAATCTAGACCCGACTCATTACCGCCTACTCTCCACCTCCATGCCCACAGCTCTACACAGGTTGGGAAACGCTCCCATCCGAATGGAAGCGTACACCTTCGCATCCCACTTCCTCTTGGCCAACTCCTCCACTAACCTCACTACCATCTCCTCCCCACTCCCTCGACCAAATCCACGACCCCCCTCTCCGCCACCTCCGCCACTGCGATCTTTCTCGCCCGCAGCGCCACGCCCCTTAGGACGCTACAATCCCTAAACTTCGCCCTCATGATCTCCATGAAGTAGGGCAGGAACGGGAGGTCGATGTCCAGCTCGCTCATGTAGAGGAACCCGCGATCCCTATGCATCGCGACATAGTCGTGGCAGACAGCGAGCATGAATCCGACGGCGGCGACGTGGTTGGTGATGCCGACAATGGTGGGGAGGGTGAGGGAAAGGAGGTCGGCGATCAGAGTAGCGAAGAGGGAGACCATGTGGGAGAGTTTCTAGCAGGTGGAGAAGAACGGACGGGAACGGACGAGGAGCGGGATTTTGAGGGGTGGAGGGAGAAGTGTCGAATAACTTGGGAGGTTCTGGGCAGAGTGAGGATTAGAAAATAAAAGAGGGAATGAGGTGGTGTTAAAATTTTAACATTTTAATCTTCATTATGGTCTAATTTTGTGACTAATTTGTGATAAAAATAAGGTCTTATTGTGACAAAAAATTTAACCACGTATCTTTTATGTGTTGTGGTTAAATAATATTTTATTTTATTTTTGTAAAACAATATTTTATTTTATTATTAAAAATGTATGTATCCATGATTATTTCTATGGTTATTTTGTAGTTAAACATATCAATTAGTCATAGATTTATTATACGTGACAAAAATTAATGGTTAAAGTTCTATTTACTTGCAGTAGTTCTTGTATCAAAATTATTTTATAATGGTCATAATAAAATAGTTCTGATATCATACAAGCCATCACCTAGTAGCAATGATTAATTTAATATGTAAGGGTACTAACTTGACAAGGTTAATGTCGTCAGATTTGACGTATACAAAGACCTAGTTGGCATACGAAGCTTTCATAAATAAAAAATTTATGAATTTGTTATTAATGTGCGAAAATAATATTTAAGATAATGATGAAAGTAGGTCATATGTTAAGTGTAAGACCGTATGTATCGAGGGTAAGTGGTCCTTAAGTAGGATTCATAAATTAATATTAAAAGAGACTTTCAAAGATATTCAAACAATGGATATGACTTACGAAGAATTAATTAAATTAAAGATATACATGTAATACTATTGATTAAAACAAAAAATGATGATTTCATTATATTGCATTGACCAATTATAGCCTTAATGCACTAGTGATGTTTT